>CAWUFW010000902.1:2757500-2920000 GCA_963921515.1 Calotriton arnoldi
TTTGAAACCGCCAGCCTACTGAGGCTAATCAGCAGATCATCCTGTGGGAGGGGGCATTACACCCTCTTCCCGGACAGGCTTTTGTTCCTGACCTCCTGAGAGCAAAATGCTCTTTTCAGTGAAGCCATCATGTATGTGGGGAACTCGTTTTCACCAGTGTCCACTACATGGTTTAAGATGCACTTATTAAACAGCATTTATTATTAAATAGCATTTATTAAGCGTCTAGCTACCCAGAGTCATCCCAGCGCTAACAGCCTGAAAGGGAAGAACTAGATGGTTTATAGGGGAGCATTTTGAAACAACCATGTTTTGAGGAGCTTTCGAAAGGGGAGATGGCCAGACTCTGTGCGAAGATATAAGGGAAGGGTGTTCCAGAGTCTAGCTACGTTGTGAGAAAACAACCTGCCTCCACATCTCACCCTTTTAGTTTTGGGAATTACAGCTAACTTTAGATTAGCCGAGCGAAGGCACCTCCTAGGGTGATAGAAAGTAATGAGGGCCATTAATTAAAGGGCCCTTCCCCATAGGGTCTTGTGGGCTATGCTCAGCGATTTAAATTGTATTCTCTCCGAGATTGGAAGCCAATGTAAGATCTTCAAAGCCGGCTTAGCCGACTGAGTTTTAGGAGTAAAGAGCAGCACAGTTCTGGACGACTTGGAGTTTCCTTATCGTTGAGTTAGGGGCTCCCAGATAAAGAGAGTTCCTGTTATCCAAATGAGAGAGAACCAAAGCCTGGACCATAATTCTCCTTGCCCTCATGGGAAGGAGGGGTACAACTTTTCGCAACAGTCTAAGAGTGCCATAGCAGGCTCCTGCCAGTTTCACTGCTTGGTGGTCAAATTTGAGGAACTTGTCCAGCCAAACACCTAAGCTTTTAAATTTGGTATTGGGAGTCAGAACAGGGCCATGACAAATTGGCCAAACATGTTTAAATCCCATGTTCAGCGAATTGCCCAGGAACATTAATTCTGTTTTTTCTCCATTGAGTTTAAGACAGGAGTGTTCCATCCATGATGCCACCTTCCCTAAACAAGATTGAAGACAGGATTGGGGAGTTCTGGAGGTGGTTAAAAGCAACCACCAGCTGCGTATCGTCAGCATATGTGACGATCTTGATCCCGTAAGGCAAAATAATATCTGCAAGCGTTCTCATGTAGACATTAAATAGTGTGGGGCTCAAGGATGAACCCTGGGGCTCTCCACAGCTGAGCGGTAAGCTCCCGGATGTCGAGTCTCCTGCAAAAACCTGAAACGTTCTACCATCTAAATAAGACCTGAGCCATGTAATAGCACCACCTGAGACTCCGGCACTACTAAGTCTATTTAAAAGAATATTGGAATTGACCGTGTTGAATGCAGAACTTAGATCAAGGAGGATGATGGCTACTGCTCCTCCCTGATCAAGAATTCTTTTAGATTCTTCTCCTACAGCGAGAAGAGCTGTTTCTCATCCATGCAGAGGGCGAAAACCGGTCTGTGAGTAATGCAAAAGATTGAGTTTCTAAGAATTCGGAAAGAGTCCTATTAACATGCTTCTCCACGATCTTTCAGATCCCAGGAAGCAGGGAGATGGGACGATAGTTACCAAGGACATCTGGACTTAGGCTTGGCTTTTTGAGAAGAGCCTTCACCATGGCGTGCTTCTAGGGAGCTGGAACTTGGCCAGAAGAGAGAGAGAGATTTATCACCTCTAATATTGCTGGGAGTACTACTTCTTTAGCTTTGGGATGCTGGATCAAGAGGGGAGCCAGATTTTATTTGGGAGAAAATTTCCGATAGACTACCCAGATTCATGCTCGTAAATTACTCCAGTAAGTGCTCGTGAGGAGGGGGCTTATCCATTACTGAAAGATCACTGGGACATAGGGAGGCAGGAAAAGCATTGTATATATCTTGAATCTTTCCATGGAAAAATTCCGCAAGTTCATTGCAGCAAGCTGACGAAGCATCGTGTAGTGTGCCTGAAGGTGGAAGCTCTATGAGATTCTTCGCAATGCGGAAGATTTCCCGAGAGGTATTGGCTGCTGAATTAATTTTGCCTTCATAATAAAGCGCTTGTGCTTTTTTTTTATTTCAGTTTGGTAAAGTTTTATAGACTCTCTATATTTCTGTTTACTCAGATCATTGTAATCTTTCCTCCATTTCCTCTCCAGTCTTTTACAGGCTTGTTTAAGTGAGCGAAGCTTAGGCGAATACCACGGTGGCAGTCTCTCTCTCTCACCCTTTTATAACTGGAATAACTGTGTCCAACGAGGACTCTATCCAAAGGGGAAATTTTTCCAAGGCCAAGATAGGGCAGGGGTCTATCTTAGGCTTTGAGTTTTCAAGAGCTGAGATTCTACCGAAAGTTTGGACCATGGGCGCTTTCTCCTATTAATAGGTTTGGTAGCGGTGGGTTGAAATAATGAATTCAGAGAAATAGGGATCAAAAAATGATCTGACCAAGGCAAGGGAAGAGGGTCACCCACCAATAGCTCATTATTGTCTAAGCTATGGCCTTTCTTATTTGTGGGGCCTTTAACTTTTTGTATTAGCTGAATAGCTAATAGATCTTGAGAAAGGTTTGAGGCATAGTTTTTTTTTTTTGGATCAAAATGCAGATTGAAGTTTCCTAGAAGGGTAATATTGGGGGAGGAGCTTGCTAAAGTAGCTGCAATTTCTGGAACAGAATTAAGAAATTGCCCACAGACACCCAGACAACGATAGATTAAGATCCCTGAAAAAGTATGAGTGGCCGAAAGTGAGAGAGAAAATTTTCGCAATCAGAAATGGGATCTGAAAGAGACACGTTAGTGATAGATTCCTTACCTTAAAATATCCCCAGGCGTCAGACTGGATCCGAAAAGTTTTTCATCAGCAATACCCCTGTGCGTCGCTAGGCGTCGTCGTACTGATCCGCGTACGTCGCTGGCGTCGTGGTCGCCGAGATGACGTCATGGGAGCTATTTAGACGCGCCCACGCGCGCGGACGTCAGTTCTTTCTTTTTCCGCGCCAGCAGCGCAGATCCGAGAGAGAGCAGTACCCCTAGTTAAAAGTTTTAACTTGGTAATTATTTGTCGAGTAATCGACTCTGGTGCAGTAGGGATTCCCGGGTTTAAATCCTGTGGGGCCTGCCGTCGCAACATGTCGGTAGCGGACCCGCACGACGTGGGTCTCTTCTTCTTGGGGCACGCCCATGACCCCGAGGCATGCCCCGATTGCCGGGCCATGGCGCCGAAAGCTTTGCAGGAGCGTTCCCGAAAGTTGTTGGAGGCCCAGCAGTCGGCTCCGCATCGATCAAGGTCCCGCTCCCGTGGACTCGGGGACAGGTAAGTCACGGCGCCATAAAAAATCAACAAAGCGACGTCGTTCGTCTTCTACCCCTCACCGGTCCCAGGACGTGGTGGAGGGGGCGGGGGGTCACTCCCCCGTGGCTCCGCTAGAGCCCCCATCGTTGCCTGCGGGCCTACCCGTCCTTTCCGGGCCCGCATGCGACGTCGGTTGAGATACAGGCCTTCATGTTGGCCATGGGCCCTTTGTTTGGCCCATCAGGTCCCTCCGGAGCGCCTTCGGGCCCCGCGGACCCGTTGGGTGGGTCTGCCCCCGTGCCGCCACCTTTGGCCTCGGCTACGCCGGCAAAGTACCCTGCGGCGCCGCCGGCTCCAGCCTCGACGCCGGCATCGGCGCTGGAGCCGGCGTCGGCGCTGGATCCGGCCTCGGCGCCGCCTCCGGCGCGGCCTCGACGCCGGGCGCGGCGCCGCAACTGACGCCGTACGGCGCCGAACCAGAATTGGTCTCTTACCCCCGATTCCAATTCTTGGTACAGAGTTTCTCCCATTTCCCCAGGCACCTCGTCATTACCGGCCTCTTCCAACACCGGTAGCTGAAGGAGAGTACTGGGAGGGGTCTGAGGACCCTCTTGCAGCTCAATGCGAGAACGAGCCTGAATGGGAAGAAGACCTGGAGGGTCTTGTGGATCTGGATTTCTCTCCACACCCTGGCACACTGTCCCCTTCTTCCGTGGCTACGGAGGAGGTGGGGACTTTTTCAGTGGTGCTGCGTAGGGCGGCTCAGTCTCTTAACCTTGAGCTCCCTTCTGTGCCTATCAGAACGAATCTTCTGACTGAGGTGCTGCAGCCAGCGTCCTCCTCTGTGGAGCCGCTGCTGCCCTTCAATGAGGCACTCACTGATGTCCTATTGAGCACCTGGGGCAAGCCTAACACAGGGGTTCCTGTGGATAAGGGGGTGGCACGCCGGGCGACCCCAGCTTCCTCACGCAACACCCAACACCTGAGAGTCTGGTTGTCCAGGCCTCTGCCTCTCCGAGCGCATTCCCTTCTGCTCCCCCGGACAAGGAATCTAAGAAACTGGAGCAGTTTGGAAAAAAGATCTTCACTTCTGCCAGTTCAGGGTTGCGGGCGGTGAATACAGCGTGCCTGTTGGGCCGCTATTCACATTCCGTATGGGACACCGTGGCACAGGTGCTTCCTCAGTGCCCGGTGGAGGCTCGGGCGGTGCTCTCCCAGGCTGTTACAGAGGGGAGAGATGCTGCAAAATTCACCATCCGTTGTGGACTTGACACAGCAGATTCCCTCGGCAGGGCGCTTTCCACAACGGTGGCGCTCCATCGTTACGCTTGGCTCAGAACCACTAGCTTCTCCGGGGATGTCCAAAACACCCTGTTGGACATGCCTTTTGATGGCACACGCCTGTTTGGTGACAAGGCGGATAGTGCCCTGGAACGCTTTAAGGACTCTCGGGCTACGGCCCAGTCCTTGGGTCTCGCCACCACACGCACTCCCATGGGGTCTGCTTTTCGCTCCTTTCGAGGGCAGGGTCGAGGCGTCCAAACGCGTTGCTTTCAGAGCCGCCGGCCTCCACAGCAGCAGTCTCAGCGTGGCCGAGGTCGGGGGGCCCGCCGAGGTGGGTCATGGGGCCAGCGGGCGGGTCAGTCCGCCGCCGCTGCCTCCAAACCTTCCTAGTCCGGTCTTTCAGGCCCACCAGACGCCAGTGGGTGGCAGGATTCGCCATCACCTCCCCCACTGGCGCACCATCACTTCAGACAGGTGGGTTCTGCAGATAGTCCGAAGGGGCTACTCCCTCCCCTTCGAGTCTACCCCTCAAGCCATGCCACCTCAGTGCCGCCGCATGTCGCGGGATCACTTGGCACTTCTCCAGCAGGAAGTTGCGGCCCTCTTAGCCAAGGGGGCCATCTAGCGCGTTCCGAAGCCAGAAGTAGGTCGTGGTAGTTACTCCCACTACTTCGTGGTTCCGAAGAAGGACAAAGGTCTGCGTCCAATCTTAGACCTCCGGAACGTCAATCGCTTCCTCCGGAAGGAGAAGTTCAAGATGCTCACGCTTGCTCAGGTCTTGTCTGCCCTAGACCCGCAAGACTGGCTGGTAGCGTTGGACTTGCAGGATGCTTATTTTCATATTCCCATCCTGCCTGCCCACCGGCGCTACCTACGGTTCACGGAAGGCCACGAGCACTTTCAGTTCACCGTGCTCCCTTTCGGCCTTACCAGCGCCCCTCGGGTGTTCTCAAAAGTGATGGCGGTGGTCGCAGCTCATCTGCGCAGATCGGGGGTTTCAGTCTTCCCCTATATCGACGACTGGCTGTTGAAGGCGGGATCGCCCCAGGCAGTCGTCTCCCACCTCCAGACTACGGCCGACCTCCTGCATTTGCTGGGGTTTTCCATCAACGTGCCGAAGTCACACCTGATTCCCTCTCAAAAGCTCCTCTTCATCGGAGCGGATTTGGACAAGGCGCAGTTCCGGGTTTATCCTCCCGAACAGCGAGTCCGGGACATTCGGGCTATGATTCCGATCTTTCGGCCCTGGTCCTGGGTGTCGGTCAGGAAGACCCTGAGGCTACTGGGCCTCATGGCCTCCTGCATCCTGCTGATCAATCATGCCAGATGGCATATGCGGGCTCTGCAGTGGGACCTGAAGTTCCAATGGACGCAGCATCAGGGGAATCTGTCCGATTATGTCCACATCTCGGAGGGCACTGCACAGGACTTGCAGTGGTGGCTCACGGACCAGCGTTGGGTCAGCGGCAGATCCCTCTCCCTTCCCCAACCGGAGCACACAGTGGTGAAGGACGCGTCCCTCCTGGGATGGGGCGGCCACATGGGAGAGGCGGAGATCAGAGGCCTCTGGTCTCCGGCGGAGTCCAAGCTCCATATCAACCTTTTGGAGCTCAGGGCGATCCTACTTGCACTGAAAGCATTCCTTCCCTCTGTCAAGGGGAGAGTAGTGCAGGTGTTCACGGGCAACAGCACCGCCATGTGGTACTGCAACAAGCAGGGCGGGATGGGGTCGTGGACCCTTTGTCAGGAGGCTCTACGTCTCTGGACGTGGCTGGAACGTCAAGGCATTTCCTTGGCGGTTCAACACCTGGCAGGTACCCTAAACGCCAGGGCGGACGAACTCAGCCGCAGGTGCATGTTGGATCACGAATGGCGTCTTCACTCGGAGGTGGCAGAAGGTCTCTTTCAACAGTGGGGAGAGCCTTGGTTAGATCTATTCGCCACCGAAGAGAACGCGCAATGTCAGCAGTTCTGCGCGTTGGAGTTTCCAAGGTGGCACTCGCTCGGCGACGCTTTTCGTCGCGAGTGGAGTTCCGGTCTATTGTACGCCTTTCCGCCTATACCACTTCTACCCAGAGTGCTGAAGAAGATCAGACGCGACCGGGCCCAAGTCATTCTTGTGGCGCCGGACTGGGCTCAAAGAGTTTGGTATCCCGAGCTACTCAGTATGAGCGTGGATCCCCCGATCCGGCTGCCTCTTCGGGAGGATCTCCTGTCGCAGCACCAGGGGACGGTCCTCCACCCGAACCTGTCCAGCCTCCACCTCCTTGTGTGGAGATTGAGCGGCAACAGCTGATTCCATTTGACTTGCTTCCTGAAGTCTGTAATGTGATTCTGGCAGCCAGGCGTCCCTCCACTAAAACGGTATACGCCTGTCGGTGGAACAAATTTGTGGCATGGTGTGCAGCAAAAGCTGTAGATCCTCTTGCTGCCCCTCTTTCTGACGTCCTCTTGTTCCTTCTCTCTTTGGCCCAGCAGGGCTCTGCTCTGGGCACTATCAAGGGCTACCTTTCTGCTCTTTCAGCCTTTCTTAGGCTGCCTGATAAGCCCTCTCTTTTCAAGTCCCGTGTTGTTAACAGATTTCTCAAAGGCATTACTCACCTTTTCCCTCCTGTTCCTTTTGTCATGCCTCAGTGGGACTTGAACCTGGTTCTCACATACTTAATGTGCGCTCCCTTTGAGCCTCTTCATAACTGTCCTTTGCGGTTATTAACTTTGAAAACTGTGTTCCTGGTGGCCATCACTTCCGCTTGGCGGGTGAGTGAGCTCCAAGCTCTTTCCTGTAAACCTCCTTTCCTGGCGGTTCATCCGGACAAGGTGGTTCTTCGACCACGTCCTTCCTTTCTACCAAAAGTAGTCTCTGCCTTTCATCTCGGGCAAACTGTGACTCTGCCCACTTTCTTTCCGCCTCCGCACCCTTCAAGAGAAGAGGAGAGGCTCCACCGTCTGGACCCAAAACGTGCACTTTCTTTCTATCTCAACCGCACACAGCAGTTCCGGGTGGATGACCAGCTCTTTGTTGGCTACGTGGGTGCCAAGAAAGGCTAGGCTGTGCACAAGAGGACTATCTCACGATGGGTTGTCTTGTGCATTAAAGCCTGTTACTCTGGCTAAAAAGGAACCTCCGGTTGGGCTGCGCGCCCATTCTACCAGGGCGACAGCAGCTACTACAGCATTGGGACGCGGTGTCCCCCTGCAAGACATCTGTCAGGCGGCCACTTGGGCCTCGTTGCATACATTCACAAAGCACTATTGCCTTGACAATCTGAAAGAGACACGTTAGTGACAGATTCCTTACCTTAGAATATCCCCAGGCGTCAGGCTGGATCCGGAAAGTTTTTTGCGTAGCAGTACCCTTGCGCGTCGGTAGGCGGCGTCGTGCGGCTCCGCGTCCGTCGTCGGCGTCGTGATCGCCGGGATGATGTTGCGGGCAGTACTTAGACGCCGCCCCTGCGCGCTGACGTCAGTTCTTCTTTTTCCGCGCCAGTAAGCGCAGATCCGGGAAGAGCAGTGCCCTAGTCACTTTTTGACTATCTTTTTTGTGAATTTTTTCACTGTTTCTTCAACGAGTCTTCACGACTCCTAAGGTGTCGTAGGGATGCCCGGCTTTAAGCCCTGCGAGGAATGTGGTCGCATGATGTCGATCACGGACCCGCATCTCGAGTGTCTCTTTTGTCTCGGCCGAGACCACGACACGAAGTCGTGCCCTGACTGCCGGAAACTTAATCCGAAGGCTTTGCGAGAGCGGTCTCGAAAGCTCCTCGAGGTCCGGCAGTCTGCTCCGCGCCGCACCAAGCCCCGGTCCCGGGAGAGGTCGAGGGGCCGGACGCGGAGTCCCCGCCGTTCGTCGGAATCCAAGTCTTCGCGCTCCTCCGGTAAGTCGAAGCACAAGAAGTCTAAGCGGCATCATCGCTCAAAGACTTCGCCTCGCCGGTCTCGCGACTCGGCTGAGGTCCCTGTCGGCACCGTCCCCGCGGCCCCGGACGTGCCTGTCGAGTTACCCCCGCATTACCCGTCCTTCCCGGGTTCGGGGGCAACTCAGGCCCAAATACAGGAGTTCCTGTCGGCCATGGCCCGCCTCTTCGGGCCTCAAGGTCCCTCCGGTGCGCCTTCGGGCCCCGCGGGCCCTGATGGGGTTGCTCCGGCGTCGCCGTCGACTCCGGTCCCGGCGTCACCTGTCCCACCGGCCTTCATCCCGGCCTCGGCTCCGGCCCCGATCCCGGCTCCGGTGGTGCCGCAACCCCCATCGACGCCGGTTGACCTAACCACGCCTCCGCCGACGCTGATGTCCCCAGTGCCGTTCCTGACGCTGTCCGGGGGTCCGGACGGCGTCGTTCCCCGGCTCTCTCCGGTCCCGGACATGGAGCCGGACCCGGCGTCGCCCGACGCCGGTTCCGGCGCCGATGAGACCTTGGGTCCCTAATGTCCCTCCTCCTCCATATTATGAACCTGAGGAGGACCAGGAGAGCTGGGAGGGGTCTGAGGACCCTCTCACACAACAGTGCGAGTTTGACCCGGACTGGGTTGAGGAACTTGGGGATGCCAGTGGTCTGGACACCTCCCCTGACTCTGGCATGCTGTCTCCTCCCGTGGCTACGGAGGAGGGGGCTAATTTTGCAACGGTGTTGCGTAGAGCTGCTGGAGCCTTGAATCTCCAGTTGCCTACAGTGGCCGTCAGGACTAACCTCCTGACTGAAGTGCTTCAGCCGGCGGCCTCCTCTTCGGAGACTGTGCTGCCGTTCAATGATGCACTCACTGACGTTCTTTTGGGTGCCTGGTCCAAACCCACCACAGGGGCTCCTGTGGATAGGAACGTGGCCCGACGCCATCGCCCTGCTCCGGGCGACCCCCTGTTTCTCTCCCAACACCCCACCCCTGAGAGCTTGGTTGTCCAAGCCTCTGCCTCCCAAACCGCCTTCCCTACCGCCCTCCGGATAGGGAATCCAAGCGCCTGGATCACTTTGGGAAGAAGGCTTTCTCTTCCTCCAGTGCTGGCTTGCGGTCCGTTAACACCGCTTGCCTCTTGGGCCGATATACCCACTCCCTGTGGGATTCGGTGGCGACTGTTTTGCCGCAGTGTTCTGAGGAGGTCCAGACACTGCTTACCCGCGCCATTGCGGAAGGGCGTGATGCGGCTAAATACACCATACGCTGTGGCCTTGATACCGCCGACTCGCTGGGCAGATCGCTTGCAACGACGGTGGCGCTGCGTCGCCACGCCTGGCTGAGAACCACTGGTTTTTCAGGGGATGTCCAGAATACACTCATGGACATGCCCTTTGATGGAGTCGGTCTTTTTGGTTCGAAGGCACACCATGCGCTGGAGCGTTTCAAGGACTCGCGGGCTACTGCCAAGTCCCTGGGCCTTGCTGTTGTGCGCCCTCCGCTCACGTCTGCTTTTCGCCCCTTTCGTGGCCACGGAAGGGGCGCCCAGTCACGTCAACGGCCCGCGCAGCAAGCGCCTTCGCGTGGCCGAGGACGTGGATACCGCCGTGGCGGTTCGGGCAACAAGCGTGCGGGTCAGGCCACTACCTCCAACCCGTCCGCGGCCTCCAAGCCCTCCTAGTCCCTCCTTTCAGGTGCACAGCACGTCAGTCGGGGGCAGGGTCCGCCATCACCTTCACCACTGGCGTCCCATCACCTCGGACAGGTGGGTCTTGGACATTGTCCGAAGGGCTACTCCCTCCCCTTCGAGACCACCCCCCAGCCATGCCACCTCAATTCCACCGCATGTCAGGGGATCACTTGGTGCTTCTACAGAAGGAAGTCACGGCCCTCTTGGCCAAGAGGGCCATCGAGCATGTTCCGACCCCAGAAGTAGGGCGTGGTTGCTACTCCCACTACTTTCTGGTGCCCAAAAAGGACAAGGAGGACATGCGTCCTATCTTGGACCTCCGGAACGTCAATCGCTTCCTCCGGAAGGAGAAGTTCAAGATGCTCACCCTAGCTCAGGTCTTGACTGCCCTCGACCCTGGAGACTGGCTGGTAGCGTTGGACTTGCAGGACGCTTATTTCCACATCCCCGTCCTGCCGGCCCACCGGCGTTACCTACGGTTCACGGTAGGCCTCGAGCACTTTCAGTTCACCGTGCTCCCCTTTGGCCTTACCAGTGCCCCTCGGGTGTTCACGAAAGTGATGGCGGTGGTCGCAGCTCATCTGCGCCGGGCAGGGGTTTCAGTCTTCCCCTACCTCGACGACTGGCTGCTGAAGGCGGGCTCGTCCCAGGCAGTCGTCTCCCACCTCCAGACTACGGCCGAACTCCTGCACTCGCTGGGGTTCTCCATCAATGTGCCGAAGTCGCATCTGGTTCCTTCTCCACAGCTCCTTTTCATCGGAGCAGTTCTGGACACGATGCAGTTTCGGGCCTATCCTCCCGAATGGCGAGTCCGGGATATTCAGGCTATGATTCCGATCTTTCAGCCTTTATCCTGGGTTTTGGTACGGATGACCCTGAGGCTGCTGGGCCTCATGGCCTCCTGCATCCTGCTGGTCGATCATGCCAGATGGCATATGCGGGCTCTGCAGTGGGACCTGAAGTTCCAGTGGGCGCAGCACCAGGGCAACCTGTCGGATCACGTCCAGATCTCGGTGGGGACTGCAAAACAGTTGCAGTGGTGGCTCTCGAACCGGCAATGGGTCATGGGCAGATCCTCTCCCTTCCCCAGCCAGAGCACACAGTTGTGACGGACGCGTCCCTTCTGGGATGGGGCGGTCACATGGGAGAGGCGGAGATCAGAGGCCTCTGGTCTCCGGCGGAGTCCCGGCTCCATATCAACCTTCTGGAGCTCCGGGCGATCCGACTTGCACTCAAGGCATTCCTTCCCTCTGTCAAAGGGAAGGTAGTACAGGTGTTCACAGACAACACCACCGCCATGTGGTACTGCAACAAACAGGGCGGGGTGGGGTCGTGGACCCTCTGTCAGGAGGCTCTGCGCCTCTGGACTTGGCTGGAACATCAGGACATGTTCCTGATGGTTCAACACCTGGCAGGTTCCCTGAACGCCAGGGCGGACGAACTCAGCCGCAGGTGCATGATGGATCACGAATGGCGTCTTCACTCGGAAGTGGCGCAAGGACTCTTTCAACAATGGGGAGAGCCTTGGTTAGATCTATTCGCCACCGAAGAGAACGCGCAATGTCATCAGTTCTGCGTGTTGGAATTTCCAAGGCGGCACTCGCTCGGCGACGCTTTTCGTCGCGAGTGGAGTTGCGGTCTGTTGTACGCCTTTCCGCCTATACCACTTCTACCCAGAGTGTTGAAGAAGATTCGGCACGACCGGGCCCAAGTCATCCTTGTTGCTCCGGACTGGGCTCGAAGAGTTTGGTATCCTTAGCTACTCAGTATGAGCGTAGATCCCCCGATCCGTCTGCCTCTTCGGGAGGATCTTCTGTCGCAGCAGCAGGGGACGGTCCTCCACCCGAACCTGTCCAGTCTACACCTGCTTGCGTGGAGATTGAGCAGCGGCAGTTGATTCCTTTCGACTTGCCTCCCGAAGTTTGTGATGTGATTCTGGCAGCCATGCGTCCCTCCACTAAGGTGGTATACGCCTGCAGGTGGAACAAATTTGTGGCATGGTGCACAGCAAAGGCTGTGAATCCCCTTTCTGCCCCTCTTTCTGAGGTCCTTCTGTTCCTTCTTTCTCTGGCCCAACAGGGTTCTGCCCTGGGTACCATCAAGGGTTATCTTTGTGCTATCTCGGCCTTCCTCAGGCTCCCTGATCAGCCCTCCCTTTTCAAGTCCCCTGTTGTTAACAGGTTCTTAAAAGGCATTACACACCTCTTTCCTCCTGTTCCATTTGTGATGCCTCAGTGGGACTTGAACTTGGTTCTTACCTTTTAATGTGCGCTCCCTTTGAGCCTTTACATAACTGTCCTCTTCGTCTTCTAACTCTGAAGACAGCCTTTCTGGTGGCCATCACCTCCGCTCGGCGGGTGAGTGAGCTCCAGGCTCTATCATGCAAACCTCCCTTTCTGTCTGTCCATCCAGACAAGGTTGTTCTTAGGACGCGTCCGTCCTTCTTGCCAAAGGTGGTTACTGCCTTCCACATTGGGCAGACCATCACTTTGCCTACCTTCTTTCCGCCTCCGCATCCTTCCAGAGAGGAAGAGATGCTCCACCGTCTGGACCCAAAACGTGCGCTCTCCTTCTATATCGACCGCACAAAACACTTCCGGGTGGATGACCAGCTATTTGTTGGCTACGTGGGCGCCAAAAAAGGTCGGGCGGTGCACAAACGAACCATCTCCCTCTGGGTTACCTTGTGCATCAAGGCCTGCTATTCTTTGGCTAAGAAGGAGCCTCCTGTTGGGCTGCGTGCCCATTCCACCAGGGCAACGGCTGCTACCACAGCTTTGGGCTGCGGTGTTCCGCTGCAGGATATCTGTCAGGCAGCTACGTGGGCCTCGCTGCACACGTTTACAAAGCATTACTGCCTTGACAGTCAGGTCCGGAGGGACGGCTTCTTTGGCCGTTCTGTCCTCCAGGACTTCCTTGTCTGATCTTTGTTCGCAGACCCACCACCGGGGTTGGTATTGCTGGGGTATCTATTCTAAGGTAAGGAATCTGTCACTAACGGGTCTCTTTCAGATGCACAAGTTACTAACTTGTGTAACGATATATCTGTAAGAGACAATAGTTAGTGACAGATTCCTTACCGCCCCACCCATCCTCCCCGTTCTGCGAACTGATTTCTAGGGTTAAGGACATCCCTTTCAGGGCCCTAGTATTTTTCAGACACCTATGTCAGCTTCTTGCATGGCTCTGCGTTCCTGGCGCGGAAAGTCGTGTACAGAACTGACGTCAGCGCGCAGGGGCGGCGCCTAAGTACTGCCCGCGACGTCATCCCGGCGATCACGACGCCGACGACTGACGCGGAGCCGCACGACGCCGCCTACCGACGCGCAAGGGTACTGCTACGCAAAAACTTTTCCGGATCCAGCCTGACGCCTGGGGATATTCGAAGGTAAGGAATCTGTCACTAACTACTGTCTCTTACAGATATATCGTTACACAAGTTAGTAACTTGTGCGTCAAGTCCGGAGAGACGGCTTCAATGGCCGGTCGGTTCTCCGTGACTTTCTGGTGTGATTTCACTTTGCAGACCCACCACCGGGGATGGTATTGCTTGGCTATGTATTCTAAGGTAAGGAATCTATCACTAACGTGTCTCTGTCAGATGCACAAGTTACTTGTGTAACGATATATCTGTAAGAGACATTAGTTAGTGATAGATTCCTTACCGCCCGCCCATCCTCCCCGTTCTGCAAACTGTTCTCTAGGGTTCAGGTCATCTCTTTCAGGGCCCTAGTTCTATTGCACGAGTAGTCGGTCTCTGGCATGGCTCTGCACTCCTGGCGCGGAAAAGTTGTGTACAGAACTGACATCAGCGCACGTGGGCGCGTCTAAATAGCTCCCATGACGTCATCTCGGCGACCACGACGCCAGCGACGTACGCGGAGCAGTACGATGACGCCTACCGACGCGCAGGGTTATTGCTGCCGAAAAACTTTCCGGATCCAGTCCGACGCCTGGGGATATTCTAAGGTAAGGAATCTGTCACTAACTAATGTCTCTTACAGATATATCGTTACACAAGTAAGTAACTTGTGCATTAGGCTCAACACAATTGAGGAAATCTTTATAGATTATAGCAATGCCTCCACCTTTCCTCTTATCACGATCTTTCCGTTGGATATTATAAACTGGGGGAAGGGTTTTCACCATATCAGTTTCAGAATCCTTATGGAGCCAAGTTTCAGTTAACAAATAGAACATCCGGTTGTTCTTCGTCTAAAAATATATTTAGTTCAGAGGAGTGTTTTGGTAGGGATCTACAGTTCAATAAAAACATTTTATAGGTAAACGGCGTCTGTGGGTCTGGCAGCATCTTTAGTACGGGACCCAGCCTAAAAGAGCATTGAGTACACAGGGAATCCCCATTAGATAGGCATATGGAGTGATGACAGTTGTCTTCGCATGGGTTCCTTAACCGTAGGAGTTGAGAAGGGGAGTGAACAATTCTACCTGAGGATAGAGGGGCAGGGCTTTTGGCCCTGGTCGGACGCGGACAGGCGCAGACAGGCTTGCCTTTGGTGCGCCTTTGCGCCAAAGGAAAGTAAAAAAAATTAAAAGCAGCTCAAAGCTCAGGTTGTACTTTGCCTCGCAAAGATTGCAGGATCTATCTGTCTAGTCGCTGCATGTCCGTGTTGCCATGCGGCTTTAGTAACAGCCACCTGGAAGTAGTTGCACTGCTCTCCGCCCCCCCTCTCACTGGCTCCCTCCATGCAAACGGAAGAACCGCGGTGGACCGGAGAGCGGGTAGGGCCAAGTGGAGCAGTAATATAGCAACAGTACAGAGACTATGTGCAAAAAATAGCTTTTTTGAAAATCACAGTTAAAAAATTAAAAGCAGCTCAAAGCTCAGGTTGTACTTTTCTTCGCAAAGATTGCAGGATCTACCTGTCTAGCACTGGCAGCAATATGACTGACCATGCTGGGTCTGGTGGCTTAGTGGACTAATGCGTCCACTGTAGGGGCCTGTGTTCGACCTCATGGTCACAGGTTCAAATCCCGGTGGGTCCACTCAGCCTTTCATCCTTCCGAGGTCGATAAAATGAGTACCATTGAGTTGAGTAACAATAAGCATCTGTAATTCAGCGCCAAGATACCCTGCTGGGTGAACGTGCGCTTTACAAATACAAATCTTATGACCTGCACAGGGGCATATCTGCTCATGCAGATATGTCCTCGCATATAATATTAAGCACCCTGCCATAGGGCTGTCAGGCCTGCTGTAGGGGTGACTTACAAATATCAAATGCAGTGGTAGAGGACATGGCACACAGCAATGTGTGACATGTTGTGTTTTCACTTTTGTCTGCACCAAGACACGCAGCCTGCATTGGCAGTCATGCATGTTCTTGGTGGGGTGTCCCTTAGGGTGGCACAGTTTGTGCTGCAGCCCTTAGGGGACCCTCTACAGTACCTCAGGCCCTAGGTGCCAGGGTTACCATTTACTAGGGACGTAGAGGGTGCTAAAGGTTGTGGCAATTGGGTGAACAATTACAGTTTTGGGAACGAGCTCTGGCACTGGGGACCTGGTTAGCAAGAACCCAGTGCATTTTCAGTCGAAATCACATAATGTACCCAGCAAAAAGTGGGGGCAACCATGCCAAAAAGGGGCACTTTCCTACAGGGTGCCACTAATGCGTTCCATCGGAACATACGCTTAGCTGACAGTTGTGAAGGTGCCACGTGGCCAGCTCCACACACCTTCAAAAAACATTGTGTTGATATTCTTGCAAGGCAACAAGATAGTTATACAAACTCCCCTAAGGACTTTGTTTCAGACCTCTGCACCATCCACTGTCTAGCAACTGCTTAGGAAAGAACTGCTTTACAGCGATGCATAGCATGTGTATTTACAGCTGCACATGCTATACATGGATTGTTACTTACCAGGTAAGCATCTGTTCGTCGCATGTAGTACTGTAGATTCACTTGCACAACCAGCCTCCCAGAAGCCAGTGTTTGCTACTGATATTTTCAACCTTCAAAATTCTCTATCATATCTACATACCTCACATGGTCACTATGCTATCCTCCTCACTACTCCAAAATACTCTCACCTGCTGTGCGGAACAAAATCAAACAATGGAGCGAGTACCCTAGCGCATTCTCGAACAGACGAGGGGTCACCGATATCTCGTGACTCAAAAGGCTTCTTTGAAGAGAAACACGTTCCAGCGGTTCAAGCCCAACTCTAGATGACAGGAGTATGCAGAGGATATGAATCTACAGCACTACATGTGACAAACAGATGCTTACAGGGAAATAGCATATCCTTTTGGCCCACAGGCAGATCAGATGCTTGAGAAACTTAAAAGCTCACAGACATTGCCAAGTCGATAGCCACCTTACAATCCCCTACACCAAAACCTGCATTTCAGAAGCAATACACAAGGAGAGGAAAAAGACTAGGTGGATTCACTCGAAGGTCATCCTTCCAACAATACCAGATCTAATTTCAGAACCCTCAACATAGCAGGACCTTTCATCAGGGTGCCTACAGAGGAACCTCTTAATTCATCACAGTGCTAAGCGCTATGTCCTATAACAAGATAACTGCACCTTGGTGTTCATCAGGCGCAACATGGAAACACTTCGCACATAGGAAGTACAATACAGAGGCAGTGATAGAGGTGGCCCCACCTAGAGTTCATCCACTTGTAAGCAGGGACTTCACTTCTCTCACCCTTTTGAGGAAAGGATATCCCAATTCCTACCACAATGGGAAAACATCACCTCTGACCATTAGCTCCGCTCCATTGCAAGAGAAGGGTACTGCCTCAGATTGCACACACCCCTTCCCAATATACCACCCTACCCCACTGTCACATACTCAGACCATCTCCTGGAGGAAGAGGTACAGGTTGTCATAGCAAAGAGTGCCATAGACCTCTTTCTGGTTCACCAGCAAGGGTAAGGAGTCTATTCCCTCTACTTCCTTAACCCTAAAAAATACAGCACCCTCTGGCCAATCCTGGACTTCCGACCATTGAACAGGTTCATCTCCAGCGTGCACTTTCACACACTCATATTGCAAGACGTCATCCTCTTGCTACTATGAGGCGACTTCTTGGCAGCGTTTAATCTGAAAGAAGCTTTCTTTCACATCCCCATACATGCAGTGCACCTTTATTACCTTCACTTAATTGTAAGTGCAAAAAACTACTCATTCAAGTTTCTCCCTTTTGGGGGTTGGCACAGACCCAAGGATATTTACCAAGGCAGCCTATCTGCGCAGACATGCCATTCACGTGTTCCCATATCTAAACAACTGGCCCCAGCAGAGCCCAGTGCCTAGCACACACTCAAACAACAGTGTCTCTCCTGCACAAACTAGGCTTCACCATCAACACGAAAAAATTGCATCTCTTATCCCAGCAAATTTAACCCTCCTAGGGTCAGTCCCGATTGCTTAGGCGGGATGGACAAGGCATACACAACCCCACAGAGGGCGATGGCATTGAAGCAGGTGCTGCCTCTTTCAGACACACCGTCCCATCGCTGTGTGGGCCATGATAACACTACTGGGCATGATGGCTTCTTGCATAGCAAATGTCCTGCCAAATTTCACATAAGACCTCTGCAGGAGCGTCTATCATGCTAGTGGTCACAAATGAAAGGGCATGGTGAGTATCTAGTGTTTGTAATGGCATGGGCTCAACATTCTTTCTTCTGGTGGAACAGCAACAATCTGTTGAGCAGCAGGCCCTTTTCTGAAGCCCATTTTGCAAATGACCATTACCAGAAGCCTCTCTCATGGTGTGTGGTGCCCACCTTTACCACATGACAATCCAAGATACCTGAGATCCTCAGCACCAATGCCGGTGCGTCAACTGCTAAGAACTGTTAGCCCTCAAAGCATTTCTCCCAGTTCTTCAGGGCAGAACTGCACTCATAAAGAAAGACAACATGACGGCCAACATTCAGCAGATCCATTGACTCCAGCTTTTGCTGTTAGCACAGGAGATTTGCCATTGAGCAGGCTACCACAGCATTCACATCTTGGCAGAGCATCTTTCAGGAGTGGACAATGACTTTGCGGACCTGCTCTGCAGGACACATCAACAGGTACACGAGTTGGAGCTACAGCCACAAGTCCTTCATCCACTGGTCTCCAAAAAGAAATCTATTCGCAACTTCTGAAAATGCCAAACTTCACTGCCAGATACCCCCCCACCCCCCAAAGTCCAAGGGCAATGCAATTTGCATCACTGGGCCACGGATATCTGATTACGCTTTTCTGCCTCATCCCCTCATTTTGAATGCTGCCAGGAAGATGCAACAGGTGTCCATGACTGTAATCCTAGGCGCACCAACATGGTTACAACTGTGATAGTTCTCAATGCATCTAGGGATTTGTCAGCACTCACTAGAAGCTCTCAGAATGGCCGGACCTTCTCACTCAACATCAGGGTCGTCTCTGACATTCCTGTCCCAAAGAACTTTAACAATTTGTCATCCATTGAGTTTGTGTACATTAACCCTCCTGCAAGAATGCATGGCAATTCTGCAGGAGACTAGGAAATCCACTCCTCATGCCAGGGTGCAGACAAATGGAAGTGATTCATGCCCTACTGTTTTTCCAAACAAATAGATCCTTTAACAGTTTCACTGCAGGACATTGTTTCCTACTTTCTACTCCTTTATAACTCAGGCTTAGTGGATACTTGCACAGGAGTGCATCTCACTACAGTTGTAGCGTACCTTCAGAACAAACATTTGTCACTCTTTAGGGTGCCTGTTATTAAAACATTCATAGAAAAGCTCAAGATGATTATTCCTCAAAACAAATCTCATGCACCTGTATAGAACTTAATTGTTGCACTCGCACAATGTTTGGGCACTCCTATTAAGCATCTTCATTTGTTTGCATTACAATTTCACTTTGCTTAAATACTAGTGAGCTACAAGTGCTTACAATACAGAAACCATACAGTCCGGTTCACGCAGATGGCGTAGTTCTTCACACTAACTGGAAACTCTTACCTAAGGTTGTATAATCTTTCCACATCAACCAAACAATTGAGCTATCGATCACTTTCCCAAAAGTAGACTGTAGCAGAAAGGCCACGTCACAATTTTGATACGAGCATATGTACTGTAAGGACTAATCCATTCAGAAAGTCTAATTAATTAACTTTCTGTAGCCTTTGTAATACCCTGTAAGTGCTCTCCAATTTTCATAGCTAATATTGCCAGATCAATAGTTAAATATATCCAAACATGCTTTGCCTAAATGCACCCTATCAGTGCTCCCAAGATTCTACCCTGAAAAAGGATGCCACTCTAGCTTTTTCAGGCAATATCCCCACCACCAATTGTAGAACTCTAGCATGTTGGCAAGCTTAGGTCGGCCAAGTACTTTTAAGGACACTTTTCTAAGTATCTGCATCATCTTCTAACTAGCCTCTGCTTTTTGAAGGGACTGCTGTAAATAATCTATGTAGAACAAGTTGATCTACAGCCACACATGCTATGAATGAAAAATGTTACTTCCCTGTAACCATCTGTTTGTAGCGTGTAGTGCTGTAGATTCACATGCACCCTCCCTCCTCGTTGGAAGCTAGCAATGATCACATATATGGTTGCTATACTTTCCACATATTACTCACATTATATCATCAGCACACTCTGAGTCAAAATGTCTCGCATTACTCGCCCTATAGCAGGAAAACAATCTGAGGTTAAGCCGTTATGCTGATGCATTATATTAAAAGGGAGTAGTCTCAACCTTCTTGGAAGAAAAACAAGTTGCAAATGTCTTCGTCCAATACTAGATGGCAAGAGAATATAGATCATGTGAATCTACAGCATTGCACTCTGCGAACAAATTGTTAAAGGGTAAGTACCATTTTACATTCAGATTCAGGGATAACTGCAGGACTTACTGTTAAACCCTTCTCTCTAATCTACCAGTGTGTAACAAAAAAATCCTTTCAAAAGTTTCCACCCCAAGACTTCAGCGCCATACAGCTTTTCCACAAAATGTCACCAAACTGATTCCTACTTGTTGTCATGTGCTTGGTAAAAAAAAAATATTATGTCATGTCAGTGGACCTTTATGAAATATTACTCTTGAGTAGTGTTACAATTATACCCATAGGGTCTAAGGTTGGGAAATATGTTGCCCCTTTTAAAAGCTTCCCTACCAAACACGTTGTAATTTTAAAAACTACAGTGATGGAGAGAGTTCTCTTGATTTCTTAAATCCTGACCTCTACCACTGTTTAGCCAATTTGGCCTTAAGACTATATTAACTAATGGAGCAGTGACAAAGCGGTTATTAACCTAATCTGCCCACTTCTGCTGGAAAATGTACCTATGAAGGAATTAGGGAGGATGATTTAATCTTTATACCATCAGCTGGGCATTTAATTCGGCATCTAAACAATCTTGGTTGAATCAATTACCTCTGTCGCGAATAGGAAACAAAGGCAAGTTGTTTGATTTAAAGTAAGTGTGCAGGAGGTTGATCAAAGTAGTATTCAAACAATCATATTTTTTATATATAGGATCAGGTTCTAAGTTATGTAGTGCAAAAATTTAGCCGATAACGTATCACAATACAGTCCACTTTGTCTTTGATTATCCGGGAATGACCACAAAAACGTTTCTTGGGGCAGACAGTCCAACTTTACTAGGATGAGTTTGCCTACCTCTTAGTCCCACGAGTTGTTGAAAGTGATCATTTTCACTTCTTTATTGAATCATAAAATCTCATTTCCTCCTAGTGGGACAAAGAAACAAAAGTATAATCCATGTTTGTCAAAAAGCCAGATCTCGTATATGTTGGCTGCACTGGGATAGTGAAACATGGTCTTACATTTAGAATAGCCAGCCCATGTCTACCAAGCATTTTGACTAACCCGACCCCCTCATTTATTCACCCATATAGGAGAAGGTAACCAAGTGTGTTGAACCAAGAATAGAAAAAATGCCCTATAAATTCAACAAATTCTTGTGTTCAAATCACCAAACAGAACTATTGTAGTATTGTGATAAGTAGTATTTAGCTGTTAGTGTTACAACAAGTTCAAGCTTATATGTATCATCACTGAGAGATAAATATAGTTTCCAGGGCCAGGATTAGAACTAAGCCTGAGGGGGCCCAATTCTTAAAGGTTTGTATATTGCTGGAATCTTAACAAAAATACTGTTAACATAAAACACCTTTTAACCTTCCCAAGATGCAGGAACCTAACTAGTTATGGATGTGTGATGAACAATTTTTGGAGTGTAAATTGCATTTACTTTAATAATATCCACTATCCCTGAGTTATTCATTAAGCTCTGTTATGCATAAGAACGTGCTGAACATGACCGTGGTGGATGTTTGGTGTTTCATTGTGCAGCATGCCTACCCTGGCGTACAACACTGTTTTCCTCTGCTTCAATTAACAACATCCTTCTGAAGCAAATGGGCCCAATTTCCATTACCGGATTTTAAATCCAAAACTGTTCAGTGCTCTGTTTTGCTAATGAAGGCAAGCCTAATGATAGTGCAAGTTTGATAAATATTCCCTTTGAAACCGGTTGCCAGTAAAAGCCAGCGAGGCCTTCTGTAAATCTGTGCGATTTCCATTTTTTTCTCTCAATACTTGTCTGGCTGCTATGTTCTGAATAAACTGCATTAATTCTAGTTTGTATTTTAGTAGACCATATAATATGTTAGCAATACTGAGTGGAATTGACTAGAGTACCAGCTACCCATTTTAGTTTTTGTTTTTTTAGCTATATCAGTCAAAAATTGCTTGTTTCTGCAAACAAAATCAGACTGTTCTGCTGAGTCTGTGTGACACTCTAAGTTGGATTTCCAGATAGCCCCCAAGTTGTTAAATGGTATCTTTGAATCAGTAGAGTGTGCACTTCTTTGACCTTTCTTAGGAAGTGAGAAGTGAAAGCATTACAAAGTATTTGAGAGCGCAGCCCATTCATCTGGGCAGGGTGTCCGTTTCATAAATTCAGAAAACATTTTAAAAACCTTGTTTGCCGAGCATGAACTCATGAAGCAGACTAAGGTGAGATGAATAGTGAATGAATGAATGAAATTAAATTTCTATAGCGCGTTACTACCCTGAGGCCTCGTAGCGCTTTAGTGTATCTTTTTTGTTTCAGGAAGGTTAATGTGTAGTTGGTGGATGTATTGATTTCTCCATTCTAGGACTAATTTATTTTCTTTGTGTGCTCAAGTACTCTGTTGGTGGATATGAGTGAATGCACCCTCATCAGTGAAACTTTTCACTGACCTGCTGGAAGTCGTGTTGATGTTCTTTTTGATTTCTTTTGACAGCCATTCATTAAATGTTGTAGTTGCTGAAGTTCAGCAGTTTGAAATGTTGGTGGGTGGTCTTTAGGTAGTGTCAGTTGGTTTGAGAAAGTCCAAGTTCATGTCCTTCCAACTTGATCTTCTATTCTTGGAGAGAAGGCTTTTTTGAAGTTAAAGCATTTTATTAACGAGATGTTGAAATGAATGCCAAGGTAGTCGCTCTTGGGTAGGGTCAGAAGTTTAAAGGAGGGGACGTTGTTTATGGTAATCAGATATTTTATCTTGGGTGTGTCCGGCAGTATGAATCTAAATCCAGAGATCAGGCCCCTTAACCCAATGTTTTTTGAGCCATGTGTTGCAGTCACCTAAAAAAAGGTTAGGTTGACTTATTGTGAAAGTGGCAACTGAGTTGCATAAGGGTACTGCATGTGAGGTGCTCTGACATAAAAGGACAATGAATGAGTTTGTGTCGTCTTTCTGTTGCTGAGAAGTTATGTAGGTTATGTGAAGATATACTTTATGCACAATTACAGTTTCTTTGGCCATTTTAGTCCAACTGTTTTATTGTAATGATTATTTATATTCTGATTGTATCACTTTGTGTAAGATAGGGGCTATGTTTTCAGCTAAGGTTGGGTTATGAATAGCCAATCTAATTGCATATTTGTGTTTTGGTTGTTTCATTAGCGTCTCTTTTTTGTATATAGATCTTGCATTGACAGGCATGCATTTTAGTATTTTGGCCAGTATGGGTGGTGGTTATACATCCAGTCTCTATATTGCTTCTGGCGAATGAGTTTATCGCGCCAGACCAGCTTGCATGTTAGTTGTATCAAATGCACATATATAGAGCACAGTTTTTCAGTCACACTTTTACTTTCCTCAGATCTTCTCCTTGGTAAACAATTGGAAAATTCCTCTTACTTGCCATTCTTAGAAAAGGTTGATTTTCTTTTTCTTCTAAGCTATTGAGTGTGATTTTCTTAGCAGTAGTCTCCTTTTTTCAGCCTATGTAAAGTTCTGTTTATTAAAAAAAAAAAAACATTACTTAGTTTGCCCTGTTTGAAAAATCATTGCATTATCGAAAGCATCATCTGTTTGTATGACTGATTATTTGTTTTTTGTATTTGATAGAATAGCAGGCTCCTTATCGGGTCTGAGCAGAAGAGGAACTGATGATGCAGGATTTAATTTTATCCAGATCTTCAGTCATATAGAAGGGGCTCCCATCATGTTTTCCCATCTTGTTTTACAGCTATTAATGATGTTCTTTCTGACCATTACATATAAA
This sequence comes from Calotriton arnoldi, assembly GCA_963921515.1. Taxonomy (NCBI): domain Eukaryota; kingdom Metazoa; phylum Chordata; class Amphibia; order Caudata; family Salamandridae; genus Calotriton; species Calotriton arnoldi. Next base: position 2,781,201 of record CAWUFW010000902.1, read on the forward strand.
CATCTTTTATTGTGGTTTGCTAAGTTGGAAGTAATCATGCTGGTGTGGCCCTGAGTTTGGAATATTTCTTTCCAGTGGATGCTTGTAAGCTTTGCCAGCTCATGGACCTTTTTGATTTTTCTTTTTGTCTCATTCTTCTTAAAATCTTCATCTAGTTCAATTGATTTGTAGAAATACTTTATCCTCCTCTAGCTGACCCTAAACATTGCATATGTGCGATTTAATTAATGATACAAAACGTAATAAAGCAATTATGCCATTGGTGATACAGGCAAGAGCATGCAGTCAATTGACGTTATTTAATTCCCCGGCTTGATTGCAAAAAAAGAAAGAAAAGAGCAGCTAAGAATTCCTATGGCTCATGGCCAAATGTGCTTATTCACAGGTTCTGTTGAATGACATCAATACCCAGTTTGTTGAGCAAACGATTGCAATAATGAAGAACCTACTTGATAACCATACTGAAGGCAGCTCAGAGCACCTGGGACAAGCCAGCATTGAGACAATGATGTTAAATCTAGTCCGGTAAGATCAAGTCTTCTGTCTGCATTAGTGAAATCATGACTAATTTAATCTGTTTCTGTACGTTTTTAGTTGCTCTTACCTACTCATTTTTATGGACTTTACAGATGGTATACTTTGACATTTTAAATTGCAATATTTAAATTATTTGTATGTTATTGTACATGAGTTACGTCTAATAAGATAAATATAAAGATTCTACAGCAGGGTGTAGGAATTACACTATCATGGGCAGTCTGTTACGTTATTTTGCCCTAATACATTCTCCCTGTTGTATACATTCATGGTTGAAATAGATAAGAGTGAGCAGTTTTTAGATGTGTATTGGTGATATTAAATATCCATATTTAATTTGAAGTTGGAATGCCAAGAATGTTTTTTAAAGATGTAAGCATTTACTTTTGCTAGAGATGAACATGCTTACTATTCAGTTTCACACCGATATTTTCTATACAGATATGTTCGTGTTCTTGGAAATTTAGTGCATGCGATCCAAATAAAAACGAAACTCTGCCAACTTGTAGAGGTGATGATGGAAAGGCGAGACGATCTATCATTTTGCCAGGAGATGAAATTTAGGTGAGCCTTTTTTTTGTTTATAGTTATGTAAATGTTTTGCATTACTCAAGGTACCAACTTGCAGAACATGTTCTGACTTAGGGGCCTGGCGTCAATTGTCATAACCACTGTCTGGGTTGCTAATGAGATCAGATTGAGACATCTCTATGTATGAGGGACTTGATCTACAGTACCAAATATAGATCTTGTCCTGTCAGTTTATTCAACCTGTCAAACAGTATAATAAAAACAAAATTCACAGTTTTTTCCAAATAAAAGAAAATACGCAGCAGAGTGAAGATGAGTATAAAAGAAGAATGGAGTTGAAGTACGTATAGAGGTGCAAGTTTGGTTAGATTGATCACTTAAAATCCTTTTGCAAGTATACTCTTAATCTATACCTCAATATGCAGATCTCTGGGTAGGATTGAGCTAGATATCCCTTGTTTGAATAATCATAACACACTACTGAAATGTTTTGGTTCTGAAATATGGACCTTTAATCATGAACTACTATAAACTAGTAGTTTATAGATGAGAGAGGACTGCATTTGAATAAATTGGTGGTCATGAAAAGTTGGGCAGCAAAGGAATGGGCAGTAGTAATGATGATAAAACCTTTGTAGTGCTGTTGGAAGGCAACACCGAATGTGAAAGTTCAAGGAATAATAGGTAATTATAATGCTTCCCACGAATGATGAATAGAACCCTGGGTAATGGCTCACTGCACAATCTGAACACAAGGAGATGATGGACGGAGTGCTGAAACTTTTCAAACACTCACCCCCAGTCACAGATCTGGGTTGAATCCATCATCATTCTTTAGCTCACTTTGCCACCCCAGTTCAGACACAGCTATATGCAAATCAGTCTTGAACCTGTGCCTCATGGGAACAGTCCAGCCCGAACTGCCAAGCCATGTCTTCCCTGGACCGGAAACAAGCATCCTGGGACCGGTTTCGGGCTAACAGCCCTCATCAGCCAGGCTAGCTTGAATCCAGTGGCAAAGTGAGCAAGGGACCCACGTCTGGGCATACCTTGCCAACTTAGGGCGAACAAAGCAAACACAAGGAGATGATGGACGGAGTGCTGAAACTTTTCAAACACTCACCCCCAGTCACAGATCTGGGTTGAATCCATCATCATTCTTTAGCTCACTTTGCTACCCCAGTTCAGAAACAGCTATATGCAAATCAGTCTTGACCCTGTGCCTCATGGGAACAGTCCAGCCTGAACTGCCAAGCCAGGTCTTCCCTGGACCGGAAACGAGCATCCTGGGACCGGTTTCGGGCTAACAGCCCTCATCAGCCAGGCTAGCTTGAATCCAGTGGCAAAGTGAGCAAGGGACCCACGTCTGGGCATACCCTGCACAATCTGAGCAGGCTTGTTAAAGCGTATGCTTTATGTGATGAAGGCTCCTGAGATGCCCTGTCCTGCTCCTGTGCAGCCCCTGTCTCAGGAACATTTTAAATCATTTGGAAAAGGCATAGCAACGACCTAATAGCTTTTATGGTGTAAATATGAACCCACACCCTAGTTGACAGCTAAAGTAAAGTTGCTGTGGCACTATCCATGTGGACCTTCTCAGCCAGATGGTCTTTGTGTTGAGTCGTATACAAATCGTCAGTTCTTTTTTTTTTTTTTTTTTTTACATTTTACTTCATTGACATCTTTCAAATCTCTGGGTTTTACTAAGTGTCATCGAGGTACCTCTGTTACTAATGGCCTCTAATAACTGTGACCAGTGTATGTTTTACTTGGCACAGCCTAATGATCACTCTAAGTGAAAGGCCTCACAGATTTTGACAGACTTGGGAAGCAACTTCATGTTGCAGTTTTCCAGTTAAGAATTTAAAAGTAATATATTAATTTGATTCCTTGTTATGTTTTATGTTGTGTTATATTATATGTCTGATAGAGACTTCAAGCTGCAGATTCCTTACCTTTTGAATTTCCCAGGTGTCAGACTTGATCCGGAAGATTTTTCGTGAGCATGACCCCTGTGCGCCTGGCATTGATGGGTCTGTCATCGCCTGCACCGGAAGTGACATTGCGGTACTTACATAGACGTCACCCATGCACTCTGACATCAGTTCGTTTTCTTTCCGCACCAGCCAGCGCTCATCCATAGAAGAGGTACGCCTCTGTGGTATTTTTTTGATTTTAAAACAACTTTATTAAAGAGTAAAGTTCATCTCCACTGCATTCCGCCTACATCCCCAGCAGGGCCGGCAGTGCAAGTTATCGAGGCAGTAACTCTTACGACTGGGTAAGGGAAGAACACAGCAAGCCGCCTACAACCACATTGGGCCGGCCGCGTTCAGGAGAGCTATAGATAGTAAGGTAAGAAACGTATGCGAATATAGCTTAATTCTCGACAGTTATTGATTAGTAGCTTTCCTATCATCCTACGCTATCTCTACTAGATCTCAAGTGTCGTAATGTCGAATTCACTGTTTTACCATTACCACAGTGCATAGTCCCCTGGGTTTGCTGCCTTTTTGCGGTCTGCGTGTCATTGCAACCCGTAAGCGAAGGGAGAGAGTGTCGCCTCGGTTGTTACGCCGAAGAAAGTGTTTGTGTTGCCCTTGTAGTTCTTTCGGGCCCACCACCATGGTTAAATGGTCGCACCTTGCGCAAGAAAATGGTATGTGGGCAGCTGGACATGCTGGTTCGTCGGCTTTGCAATAAAGATTAATCAGGAGAAAAAACAAATATACTTAGAAAAGAGAAAGAAATAGATGAAAGAGAAAGAGGCCTAAGGAGGTAGTCAGAGGGCTAACATCTCTCCGGTCGAAGGACCCGCAAGGAAGAGGAACCCGGAGGCATGCGGGGTCAGTTCGCGGTCGGCCGGGGACCGGCCCTCGGGCGCCAAGCATCGGGAGGACCTATAGGGCTGTTGTGTGCTTAGGCTGTATCCAATTCGTCGGTATCCCCTCTGGGGAGAACTGGGTCGTCAAAGAGTTGAAGAGCGCGAAGTCGCGGAGGCATAGTTCTAGTGTGCTCCAACCGGGTCAGGTACTGGATCAAGGGCTGCCAAGTGCGCTGAAATTTGGCATCTGTGTGTGTCAGTCGGTGGGTAAGGAGTTCCATTGCCATGACCTGCCAGAGTCTCGTAAACCACAAAGTTGTGGAAGGCGTGTGGGCCTGTTTCCAGTGGGATGCGATAACTTGTTTCGCTGCCGTAAACATCTGAAATATCAAGCGCCAGGCCATATGTGTCATGGCTTTGAGTTTGGTCGGGCGGAGGCCCAAAATGAAAACCTCCGGATCGTTGGGGAGGGGAAATCCTACCACTGCCCTAATGTGCTGTTGCACCTCCGACCAATACAAAGTAATAAGTGGGCACTCCCACCAGATGTGAATGAAGGATCCCTGAGCCGCCAAGCAACGCCAACAGTTAGGGGTAACTCCAGGGAACATTCTCTGCAGCCTAAGAGGAGTATAGTACCAGCGTGTCATAAGTTTGTATGCCGATTCTTGTTGTGGCGTACTTCGCAGTATGCGCCGGATATCCCTCCAGAGCTGAGCCCACCGGCCAGGGAGAATCTCGCTCCCAATGTCCCTCTGCCACTGGCGCTGGTAGGTGTGGGGCGTGACCTCCTGAGATTGTTGAAGGACCTTATAGGTCCGAGAGATTAGCCTTTTAGACCCATCAAATGCTCGAACCAGAAGTTCAAATGATGTCAGCTGTCGCGTGGCTCCCTCCCTACTGGATGGGGCCCGAAGCGGATCTGGAAGTATTCTAGCCGAGCATTCACTGGGAGATTGAAGTCCGCCCGACACTGTTCAACCGACTTGAACATCCCGTTCTCGAAGAGTTGTTCAATGATGCGACACTCCCCTGTTTCCCATGCTCGAAACGAGTTTATGCTGGGGGAAAGTCTGCGTTGAGTGCCACCGGAGTGAGGGGAGAGGGGAACGAAGCAAGGCCCTGGCGTACTGCGATTCTATCCCATATTTCTAATACCGTGCGCGTGGGCGTGGCAATATAAGCACTGGGATGTCGAGCGCTTTTTTTTAGCCAGGCTAGGTCCCACAGCGGGCGACAGGCCACTGCTCGGTCCATGTGAAACCAGTGTTTTTCACTTGCCCGCACCGACCACTCCGATATATACCTTAGATGCGACGCCCAATAGTATGCCAGGAGATCCGGGCACGCTAGGCCTCCACGTTCTCGCGGTAGCATCAAAACCTTGGTAGACAGCCGCGGTCTTCCTCCTCCCCATATGAAGTTGACCACTTCTCTCTGAAGACCCAGGATGTCTCTATGGGGGATTGGCGTCGGGAGCCCTTGAAATATGTATAGGACCTTTGAGAGTAAGGACATTATCTGAAAGAGACACATTAGTGACAGATTCCTTACCTTAGAATATCCCCAGGCGTCAGGCTGGATCCGGAAAGTTTTTGCGTAGCAGTACCCTTGCGCGTCGGTAGGCGGCGTCGTGCGGCTCCGCGTCCGTCGTCGGCGTCGTGATCGCCGGGATGACGTCGCGGGCAGTACTTAGGCGCCGCCCCTGCGCGCTGACGTCAGTTCTTCTTTTTCCGCGCCAGCAAGCGCAGATCCGGGAAGAGCAGTGCCCTAGTCATTTTATGACTAACTTTTTTGGTGAATTTTTTCACTGTTTTTCTTCGAATCGACTTCAAGGTGTCGTAGGGATGCCCGGGTTTAAACGTTGCGGCGCCTGTGCTCGGATGATGTCCATCACAGACCCGCATCGGGGTGTCTCTTCTGCCTCGGCCGAGGCCACGACACGGAGTCTTGTTCCGACTGCCGGGCCCTCAACCCGAAAGCTTTGCGAGAGCGCTCTCGAAAGCTCCTCGAGGCCCGGCATTCGGCTCCGCGCAAGCCCCGGTCGCGTGAGAGGTCCAGGGGTCGATCGCGGAGTCCTCACCGGTCGTCGGCATCGAAGTCTTCTTCGTCCGGTAAGTCCAAACACAAAAAGTCCAAAAGCATCGTCGCTCTAGGACTTCGCCTCGCCGGTCTCGCGACTCGGCTGAGGCCCCTCCCGGCACCGTCCCCGCCCCCGCGGCCCCGGACATGCCTGTGGAGTCGCCCCCGCAATACCCGTCCTTCCCGGGTTCGGGGGCGGATCCGGCCCAAATACAGGAATTCCTGTCGGCCATGGCCCGCCTCTTCGGGCCTCAAGGTCACTCCGGTGCGCCTTCGGGCCTCACGGGCCCTGATGGGGTTGCTCCGGCGTCGCCGACGGCTCCGGCGTCGCCCGTGCCTCCAGCCTCGATCCCGGCTCCGGCCTCGATCCCGGCTCCACAACCCCCGTCGACGCCGGTCGACCTAACGACACCTCCGCCGGCGCCGATGTCTCCGGTGCCGTTCTCGACGCCGCCTGGGGCTCCGGGCGGCGTCGTCCCCCAGTTCCTTCCGGCTCCGGACATGGACCCGGACCGACGTCGCTCGACGCCGGTTCCGGCGCCGATGGGACCTTGGGTCCCAAATGTCCCTCCTCCTCCTTATTTTGAACCAGAGGAGGACCAGGAGGACTGGGAGGGGTCTGATGACCCTCTGACACAACAGTGTCAGTACGATGAGGACTGGACAGAGGGTCTAGGGGATGCCAGTGGTCTAGATACTTCCCCTGACACTGGCATGCTGTCTCCTCCCGTGGCTACGGAGGAGGGAGCCAATTTTGCAACGGTGTTGCGTAGGGCGGCTGGGGCCTTACGTCTCCAACTCCCTACTGTGGCGGTCAAGACTAATATCTTGACAGAGGTGCTTCAGCCGGCAGCCTCCTCTACGGAGACTGTGCTGCCGTTTAACGACGCCCTCACTGACGTTCTTTTGGGCGCCTGGTCCAAGCCCAACACAGGGGCTCCTGTGGATAGGAACGTGTCCCGACGCCATCGCCCAGCTCCGGGCGACCCCCTGTTTCTCTCTGTCCACCCCACTCCTGAGAGCTTGGTTGTCCAAGCCTCCGCTTCCCAAACCGCCTTCCCTACCGCCCCTCCGGATAGGGAATCCAAACGCCTGGATCAATTTGGGAAGAAGGGTTTTCTTCCTCCAGTGCTGGCTTGCGGTCCATCAACACCGCTTGTCTTTTGGGCCGATATACCCACTCCTTGTGGGATTCGGTGGCGACTGTTTTGCCCCAGTGTTCTGAGGAGGTCCAGACACTGCTTTCCCGCGCCATTGCGGAAGGAAGGGATGCGGCCAAATACACGATACGATGTGGCCTTGATACCGCCGACTCGCTGGGCAGGTCTATTGCAACGACGGTGGCGCTGCGACGCCACGCCTGGCTGAGAACCACTGGTTTTTCAGGGGATGTCCAGAATACTCTCATGGACATGCCCTTTGATGGAGTCGGTCTTTTTGGGTCCAAAGCAGACCATGCGTTGGAGCGCTTTAAGGACTCACGGGCTACTGCCAAGTCCCTGGGCCTTTCTGCTACACGCCCTCCGCTGACTTCTGCTTTTCGCCCCTATCGTGGCCACGGTAGGGGCGCCCCGTCACGTCAGCAGCCCAGCCACCGGCCCGCGCAGCAGGCGTCTTCGCGTGGCCGAGGACGTGGATTCCGCCGTGGCGGATCGGGCAACCAGCGTGCGGGTCAGGCCACCACCTCCAACCCGTCCGCGGCCTCCAAGCCCTCCTAGTCCCTCCTTTCAGGTGCACAGCACGCCAGTAGGGGGCAGGGTCCGCCATCACCTTCCCCACTGGCGTACCATCACCTCGGACAGGTGGGTCTTGGACATTGTCCGAAGGGGCTACTCCCTCCCCTTCGAGACCACCCCCAGCCATGCCACCTCAATTCCACCGCATGTCAGGGGATCACTTGGTACTTCTGCAGAAGGAAGTCACGGCCCTCTTGGCCAAGAGGGCCATCGAGCATGTTCCGACCCCAGAAGTAGGGCGTGGTTGCTACTCCCACTACTTCCTGGTGCCCAAAAGGACAAGGAGGACATGCGTCCTATCTTGGACCTCCGGAACGTCAACCGCTTCCTCCGGAAGGAGAAGTTCAAGATGCTCACCCTAGCTCAGGTCTTGACTGCCCTCGACCCTGGAGACTGGTTGGTAGCGTTGGACTTGCAGGACGCATATTTCCACATCCTCGTCCTGCCGGCCCACCGGCGTTACCTTCGGTTCACGGTAGGCCCCGAGCATTTTCAGTTCACCGTGCTCCCCTTTGGCCTTACCAGTGCCCCTCGGGTGTTCACGAAAGTGATGGCGGTGGTCGCAGCTCATCTGCGCCGGGCAGGGGTTTCAGTCTTCCCCTACCTCGACGACTGGCTGCTGAAGGCGGGCTCGTCCCAGGCAGTCGTCTCCCACCTCCAGACTACGGCCGAACTCCTGCACTCGCTGGGGTTCTCCATCAATGTGCCGAAGTCGCATCTGATTCCTTCTCCACAGCTCCTTTTCATCGGAGCAGTTCTGGACACGACGCAGTTTCGGGCCTATCCTCCCGAACGGCGAGTCCGGGATATTCAGGCTATGATTCCGATCTTTCAGCCTTTATCCTGGGTTTCGGTACGGATGACCCTGAGGCTGCTGGGCCTCATGGCCTCCTGCATCCTGCTGGTCAATCATGCCAGATGGCATATGCGGGCTCTGCAGTGGGACCTGAAGTTCCAGTGGGCGCAGCACCAGGGCAACCTGTCCGATCACGTCCAGATCTCGGAGGGGACTGCAAAACAGTTGCAGTGGTGGCTCTCGAACCGGCAATGGGTCATGGGCAGATCCCTCTCCCTTCCCCAGCCAGAGCATACAGTTGTGACGGACGCGTCCCTTCTGGGATGGGGCGGTCACATGGGAGAGGCGGAGATCAGAGGCCTCTGGTCTCCGGCGGAGTCCCGGCTCCATATCAACCTTCTGGAGCTCCGGGCGATCCGACTTGCACTCAAGGCATTCCTTCCCTCTGTCAAAGGGAAGGTAGTGCAGGTGTTCACAGACAACACCACCGCCATGTGGTACTGCAACAAACAGGGCGGGGTGGGGTCTTGGACCCTTTGTCAGGAGGCTCTGCGCCTCTGGACATGGCTGGAACATCAGGGCATGTTCCTGATGGTTCAACACCTGGCAGGTTCCCTGAACGCCAGGGCGGACGAACTCAGCTGCAGGTGCATGATGGATCACGAATGGCCTCTTCACTCGGAAGTGGCGCAAGGACTCTTTCTACAGTGGGAAGAGCCTTGGTTAGATCTATTCGCCACCGAAGAGAACGCGCAATGTCATCAGTTCTGCGCGTTGGAATTTCCAAGGCGGCACTCGCTCGGCGACGCTTTTCGTCGCGAGTGGAGTTGCGGTCTGTTGTACGCCTTTCCGCCTATACCACTTCTACCCAGAGTGTTGAAGAAGATTCGGCACGACCGGGCCCAAGTCATTCTTGTGGCTCCGGACTGGGCTCGAAGAGTTTGGTATCCCGAGCTACTCAATATGAGCGTAGATCCCCCGATCCGTCTGCCTCTTCGGGAGGATCTTCTGTCGCAGCAGCAGGGGACGGTCCTCCACCCGAACCTGTCCAGTCTACACCTGCTTGCGTGGAGATTGAGCGGCGGCAGTTGATTCCTTTCGACTTGCCTCCCGAAGTTTGTGATGTGATTCTGGCAGCCAGGCGTCCCTCCACTAAGGTGGTATACGCCTGCAGGTGGAACAAATTTGTGGCATGGTGCACAGCAAAGGCTGTGAATCCCCTTTCTGCCCCTCTTTCTGAGGTCCTTCTGTTCCTTCTCTCTCTGGCCCAACAGGGTTCTGCCCTGGGTACCATCAAGGGTTATCTTTGTGCTATCTCGACCTTCCTCAGGCTCCCTGATCAGCCCTCCCTTTTCAAGTCCCCTGTTGTTAACAGGTTCTTAAAAGGCATTACTCACCTCTTCCCTCCTGTTCCGTTTGTGATGCCTCAGTGGGACTTGAACTTGGTTCTTACCTTTTTAATGTGCGCTCCCTTTGAGCCTCTACATAACTGTCCTCTTCGTCTTCTGACTCTGAAGACAGCCTTTCTGGTGGCCATCACCTCCGCTCGGCGGGTGAGTGAGCTCCAGGCTCTATCTTGCAAACCTCCCTTTCTGTCTGTTCATCCAGACAAAGTTGTTCTTCGGACGCGTCCGTCCTTCTTGCCAAAGGTGGTTACTGCTTTCCACATTGGGCAGACCATCACTTTGCCCACCTTCTTTCCGCCTCCGCATCCTTCGAGAGAGGAAGAGAGGCTCCACCGTCTGGACCCAAAACGTGCGCTCTCCTTCTATATTGACCGCACAAAACACTTCCGGGTGGATGACCAGCTCTTTGTTGGCTACGTGGGCGCCAAAAGGGTCGGGCGGTGCACAAGAGGACCATCTCCCGCTGGGTTACCTTGTGCATCAAGACCTGCTATTCTTTGGCTAAGAAGGAGCCTCCTGTTGGGCTGCGTGCCCATTCCACCAGGGCAACGGCTGCTACCACGGCCTTGGGCCGCGGTGTTCCGCTGCCGGTTATCTGTCAGGCAGCTACGTGGGCCTCGCTGCACACGTTTACAAAGCATTACTGCCTTGACAGTCAGGTCCGGAGGGACGGCTTCTTTGGCCGTTCTGTCCTCCAGGACTTCCTTGTCTGATCTTTGTTCGCAGACCCACCACCGGGGTTGGTATTGCTGGGGTATCTATTCTAAGGTAAGGAATCTGTCACTAACGTGTCTCTTTCAGATGCACAAGTTACTAACTTGTGTAACGATATATCTGTAAGAGACAGTAGTTAGTGACAGATTCCTACCGCCCACCCATCCTCCCCGTTCTGCGAACTGATTTCTAGGGTTAAGGACATCCCTTTCAGGGCACTAGTATTTTTCAGACACCTATGTCAGCTTCTTGCATGGCTCTGCGTTCCTGGCGCGGAAAGTCGTGTACAGAACTGACGTCAGCGCGCAGGGGCGGCGCCTAAGTACTGCCCGCGACGTCATCCCGGCGATCACGACGCCGACGACGGACGCGGAGCCGCACGACGCCGCCTACCGACGCGCAAGGGTACTGCTACGCAAAAACTTTCCGGATCCAGCCTGACGCCTGGGGATATTCTAAGGTAAGGAATCTCTCACTAACTACTGTCTCTTACAGATATATCGTTACACAAGTTAGTAACTTGTGCTTCACTGCGTTAAGGCGTCCTAGCCAAGAGAGAGGTAACGCTTTCCATCGGCGGAGATCCTCTCGCACAGTGGTTCTACAGGCAGGCCAGTTAGCCTGTGTCCAAGTGTCAAGATTAGCTGTGATATTGATCCCCAGATAACGGATGGATTTTGAGGCCCATTGGAAAGGGTTGACTGCCTGGAGTTCGTCCAACTGCTGGGGGGGAAGAGTGATATTAAGTGCACGCGATTTGGGAAGATTGACCTTGAGCCCCGATACTAACTCAAATTGGGAAAGGGTGTCTATGAGCGCCGGGAGGGAGGTCGCAGGCTCCGTGAGTGTCAACAGTAGGTCATCCGCGAAGAGGGCGATCTTATGGTCCACCCCGCCCATGCGGACTCCTTTAACATCCTCCGATCGTCGGATAGCAATCGCCAGGGGCTCCACAGCGAGCGCGAAGAGCAGGGGTGATAGTGGGCAGCCCTGACGAGTGCCCCTTCGGATGGAAAAAGAAGAGGTCAAAATTCCATTCACCCGAATCCGCGCTTTAGGGTCCGCATACGGTGCCATGATGCGGTTTATCATGAGAGGTCCTAGTCCTATGCGGTGGAGAACCGCCCGAAGGAATGACCAATCGACCCGGTCAAAGGCCTTCTCGGCGTCGAGGGAGAGTAAGAAGGCAGGCATGTCGTGGTGTTGAACCTTTTGTATTAGATGGGCTATTCTCCGTAGGTTATCCGCTCCCTGTCGTTCTTGTATGAAGCCTACTTGATCAGGTTCAATTAAGCTCGGGAGGAGAGGAGCCAGACGACGAGATAGGATTTTAGTATAGAGCTTGGCGTCGACATTTAGGAGCGAGATCGGGCGGAACGATGCGCATGCAGTATGATCTTTCCCGGGCTTTGGAATGAGAACAATCTCCGCCTCAGCCATTGACGGTGTCACAGCTCCGGTGTCAGTAAACGAGTTAAAAAGGCGTAACAGAGGTGTTTGAAGTTCTGGGAGAAAGAGGCGGTAAAAGGCCAGCGTCAGGCCATCAGGGCCGGGTGACTTCCCCGTCGGCATACTCTTTAGTGCGTGTAGTAGCTCTTCCGCTGTAATGCGCTCCTCCAGCTGTTGCTGGCGGTGGGTGTCCAGAGGTGGCCAGGGGCACTCGTCCAGGAAGGGTTCTATCCGGTCCACACAGGTGTCCGCAGCCCCGTATAGACCAGAAAAGAACTCGAGGAATTCCTTTTGTTTGGCATTTTCCGCGATAGCCCACCCCCCGCCCGGCAAAGTGATTTTGGCTATGTGGTTACGGGATATCTGGAGGCGGAGGCGACGTGCCAGCATGGAGCCCACTTTGTTGCCTCCTCCATAGAATTTCTGCTTTAGGGCGAGAAGGGAGTGTTCCGCCTTATTTACTCTTAGGGCCTTTAGTTGTCCCCGAAGTGATGCGAGTTTTTTCTTCGCAAGTAAAGAGGGCGTTATGTGAGTTTGCCGCTCTAGCGCTTTAATGTCGCGACCGAGGTTGTCCTCTACCAGTCTAGTCTCCCTTCGTCGAGCTATGGAAATAGAGGTGATAGTGCCCCTAATCGTAGCTTTGAAGGCGTCCCATAAGAGAGAGATCGGGGTGTCCGGTAGGTCATTATGAATGAAATAGGATTGTATGGCTTGTTTTATTTCGTCTACGTCCACCGGATCCCGCAAGACCCGAGGAGGAAGACGCCATCGTGGAGTGGAGCCCGAGGGTCTGCCCATTCCCGCCAGGGTGATTTCCACGTGGGCGTGATCAGAAACCGATATGTCTGAGATGTCCGCCGATTCCAAGGCTCTAGTAAGTGTCTGGGAAATAAAAAAGTAGTCGATGCGGGAGTAAGATCGATGGACATGGGAATAAAAGGAGTAGTCCCGCGTGTCAGGTTCCCTGTATCACCATGCATCTACAAGACCAAGAGCCTGTATGTCGTGCTTAAGTGTCGCGGACATAGCTCCGGTCCCTTGATACGAGGAAGCGGTGCGATCTAAGCCCGGATCCCATACTAAATTAAAGTCGCCTCCAATGATGGCGGGCCCATCCTCCTGGGATAGTTGTGAGCGGAGGAGATCTCTGAGAAAGTTATTTTGCGCTTGATTAGGAGCGTATATATTAAGTAGCAACAGGGGGTTGCCCCGAGCTAATATTGCCGTCTTAAGATACCGACCTTCTCTATCACGTGTAGTACGGCTGATTGTTATTGGGGTGCCAGCTTTGAAAAGGATTGCTACCCCCGCAGTCTTAGTTGGTGCATGGGCCCATACCTGTACCGGATATCTAGGGTGGGACATACGCGAAACATCCGCCGCGAGGAGGTGGGTCTCCTGTAAGAAGATAATATCAGGGTCGCGTAGGAGGAGATATCTCCAGATTTGTCTTCGCTTGTTCGGGGAATTCAGGCCCCTAACATTTAGGGTCATACATTTAAGTTGTGCCATTGGTCCAGTAGGATGGAGCACGATCCGTCAACGCCTCCCCTTCGCCTCCCGCCCCCATCCCGGGGCCCTCTCCCGCTAAGTGGACACCTTTCGGCAGGGAGCGTAGCACACATCCATAATCCCTTCCTCTTAGATAGACACCCGGCGCCCAAGCCTGTCCCCAACAGTCCGGCCAGCAAATCAGGGTGGAATCCTGCATGCATGCCCAGGTCCTCCCAGGCCTGTGCGAGCAGAGAAGGAAAAATTGAGAGGAAAGAAGACAGAAAAACCAAATAATAAAGAATAACCAGCAACATAATGGCCAACTGGGCCATAAAGAACCCGTCTGGCCCTGGAGCGGCCCAGTGGTGTGAACCAGGGCGGCTCTGAGGAAGTCACTCCTCATTTGGACTAAGGACATGGGGGGGAACGTGGTACCTGACAGCCGGGGCGGCTACCGTCCCCCGGGGAGCCATCTGTTCATTCAACTGTGGTCGTGGGGTTGGGGAGCCTATCAAGGTGTTCACTCATATTATGTCAGGGAAGCAAGCCCCTACCTTGGAGAGCTGGGGGCTCCTGTGTCCCGTGTCCAATTGTATGTGGGTATCAATGTAGAAAGGCAAGGTTGTAGCTTGGGATATCTAGTGTATGGGGTGTATAGGAGCAGGCCTCAGTAGAGCCTGGTAGGCCTGTCACGATATAACGAACGCCTAAAGGTGTTCTTAAAGCCAAGTAATGGCCTGACCTAGGCGTGTTATCTAGTAGTGCAAAAGCTAGTTGGTGGTAGGTCTGCGTCAGGAGGGTCGACTCATGAAGGCCCCCTTCACCTAGGTTATAGGGTGTCCTGGAAGGTGATCTAGAGCTCCACCCACCCCTTCTACGCCCTGGACATCTGAGTGCCACCCACTTCCCAATAGGTGTGTGCGGCCTTCCTCTGCCAAGTAGTGCGGGGGCCCAGTGTTCACACGAGTAGCCGGTTTTAAGATGAGCTATATAGTGTTACTTTTGTTATATCTCAGTCCCCAGCTGGCAGATCGAGCGTCCGCGGACCTTCCCAGTAGTGAGAGAAGTTACGGATGTAATACATCTACCAACATTACATCATTGTTGCTGTCAATGTCCTTGAAAGGTTGTCAAGGGGGGCAGGCACAGGTGTTTACACAGTGTTAAACTATGGGGCGGGGGCTGGACATTCAGTGAAGTCAAGCCCCAACAGAGTGGGTTTCAGTCAACCTAATTTCTATACTGAACATCCCTCAATGGATAAGGTCCTGCAATAACAAACTTATAACATGGTAACACATAACATTGTGGCCTACTGGTGGGAGATGTCTCGCCGCCTCCAGTTTGCTGGTCCAGGAAAGCCGGTCATTTATACCGTAGTGAACGTGACCACTTTTCGTCTTTGACTGTAGCATCATTTGGGGGTCTGTCCTGCCTAGAGAGGCCAGTTCAGGCTGTGTGTTCCCCTTGGGCCACAAGGCCCCCAAGGGCCGTCTTCAGAGAAATTCCTGTGCACAGTGCATAGATGTTTCCTCCATTGCCCCTGTTGTAAGTAGAACTGGGTTGTCGCAGCTCAGGGGCATGTTTTGTCCTCCAGAGTAGGGGTGTGTGCGTGTTCAAGAAGCCCACGCGGCAGGGCGAGATGTACAGGTAGTGAGCACAAGTCATTCTCCACATCCTGGGCCCTCGGTCGATGGGAGCGCTTGGCCAGACCTCTTCTCTGACAGCGGCTGGGGTTCTTCTAGAGCTTTCAGGTGGCGTATAATGTCTTGCTTAGCTTGGCTAGAAGCCGAGTGGGCTACCGATGATCCCGAGCCGTGGCGTTGTACCTTGGACCACTCCGGGCGCAGCGATATCTGGGAGGCCGAGTCAGCAGGGGAGGGCGAGGATGGCTGTGAGTCCCGTGAAAGGTGCAGCAGCCGAAGTGCCTCTCGCAATGAGCGTATGGATCGACGCCGTCCCTCCCATTGGAAAATTATAGCGAAAGGGTGACCCCATTGATATTTAATATTGGACGCTTTCAGTTTGGCCGTCACTGGCCGGAAGTCCCGACGGCGGCGCAGAGTGATGGGCGAGAGGTCCTGAAAGATCTGGATATTATGGCCCCCGTATTCCAGCTTCTCGTGCGCCCTGGAGGCCCGGAGGATTGCCTCTTTTTCCGCATAGAAGTGGACTCTGGTCAGGATGTCAGGGACCAGGTTGGGGTTGCCTCGTGGGGGAGCCACTCGATGAGCCCGGTCTAGCGTCGGGGGGGAGATATCCTCATCACCTCGGATGGCCTGGAGCAGGTCCGCCACGTATGTGAGTATGTCTGCTCCTTCCGCCCCCCGTGGCACCCCCCGGATGCGGACGTTGTTCCGGCAGCTCCGATTTTCTAAATCTTCCTGTTTGATCTGGAGCTCTACGTTCTG
Source organism: Calotriton arnoldi (assembly GCA_963921515.1). Lineage (NCBI taxonomy): Eukaryota > Metazoa > Chordata > Amphibia > Caudata > Salamandridae > Calotriton > Calotriton arnoldi. The sequence goes on from CAWUFW010000902.1 coordinate 2,797,181, forward strand.
TTCTTCTATTGCCTGAACTCTGCGACGGAGATCTTCCAGGTCCTCTGTACGAGAGTCTATGGTGCGCTCCATATCATCCACCCGATTGCCAATTTCGGTAATATCTCGTCGTACATCCGTCAAGTACGTTTTGACCTCTGTCTTAAGGGAGGAAATCTCCGATTTTATCTCTTGCAGAAAAGTGGCTAGCACTGCCTGTGTGATAGTACCGTGGTCGGGGTCTTTCAGGGCGGACGCCATGTCAGGGGCCTCTGGTAAAGGCGACGGGGCACGTTTGTGCCACAAATCCTTGACCGATGTGTCCTTGGTGGCGGGGGTCGCTACAGACTTCCCGTACGAGGCCTGGTCATGCAGCTGATATCTGGCTCAGTGCGGTCGTCGCCTGTATCGCCGTGTAGCCCAGTACTAGTCCCCTTTCCAGCCCGTGGGTAGGCCGCAGGGTTCCCTCGGGAGCGGTATGCTGTCGATTAGCATTCACTCTGACCCGGTCTCTTCAACAGGGCGCCACCCGATCCACATCCCCATCCAGGCTCCTTTTCAGATTTACAGGTTAGTTTGGGGGTTGTTCCATGAGGGCTCCCAGGCTCACAATAACCCGCTCTCTCTGCTGGTGCCCTCTCCCTCCTGGACTCGTCTCTCACCCCTGCTTCAGTAGGGTGTTATCGTAGGCTGTGGGGCGCTGGCTCATCAGGGCGATTATATGGGGTGGGAGGTCACTCCCAGAAGCACGGCCTTCTCCCCTGCTCCCAGCTTGATTCAAGTCCCGGTCGATCAGGCAGGTGATTCCCGCCCCTTAAGGCCTCAAGTGCCCCCTTGCGCGCTAGGGCTCACTGCCTATGACAACTGCACCTCCTCGTTTGTGGTCGGGCGAGCAGGTTAACCTTTACCTCCTTGGGGGTTTTCTACGATCCCGGGGGCTTTTCACTCCTCCCAGCGATATCTCGTTCTCCCCCCGGGATCTACACCCCCCGCACCTCACCTTCTGGGAGTCCAATGCCTCTCCCGGGCTGCAGCCGCTCCGGCCGTCCACCAGCAGGCCGCCCCCGCCTGACTCACCAGGTGTCGCAGGCCGTCGCCTCTCACCGCAGGGCCCTCCTCAGGTCTCCGTCTCCAGACACACGGCCCCCAGCGATGTGCGCCGCCGTCGGGCTCCGGCGTACCGGGGAATTCAGTCCTCACCCTGCCGGTGTAGTGTCTCCTCTATGCGGGACTTGTGGAGTGCCAAGTGCGAGCGCTTGTCTCTTTCATCGGCGTCAATCGGCCTCTCGGGCACAGCCGCGCCGCTTCTCAAGATGGCGGGTCCGGCCTCCTTACCGCCCGCTCTCCCGGCCGCCAGTAGCTTCCCGGGTCTCTCACCTCTCAGCCGCGGGTCTCCCAGGTGTGTCTTCCGCTTGTTGCGGGCTATGCGACCTCGATCTCCCCGCAGTCTTAGCCTCCGGTGCCGGCTCAGCCTCCGGATCGCCACTCCAAAACGTCCCTAAGATGGCGGCTGGTCTCTCCGCACCACCTCCGCCAGCCTGCTCGTACGAGCCAAGGAGCCCCCACCTTGGGTCCGGGACAGCCCCGGGCGTGTGCTCGTATGGGGGTGTCACCTCTCGTGCCCCCCGTGCCGTTGATCGCTCCCCAGTCTTAGCCTCCGGTGCCGGCTCAGCCTCCGGATCGCCACTCCAAAACGTCCCTAAGATGGCGGCTGGTCTCTCCGCACCACCTCCGCCAGCCGGCTCGTACGAGCCAAGGAGCCCCCACCTTTGGGTCCGGGACAGCCCCGGGCGTGTGCTTGTATGGGGGGGGACACCTCACGTGCCCCCGTGCCTTGGATCGCTCCCCAAATGCCCTAGTTAGGCCCCGGAGGACGGAGCACCAGCCGCGTGCGTCTTACCCCATCGGAGTCTAAGCCACGCCCCCTCTGTGGTATTTTGACAGGCTTATTTCGATGTTTTGTCAACTCTTTTTGAAGTTTACCTCCTGGTATGTCGAGGATGCCGTCGCGCAAGTCTGGTTTTAAGCCCTGCGGGGCCGGTCACCGACTGATGTCTGTGACGGACCCGCACCATGTGTCTCTTTGGTGTCTGGAGCTCAACCAGGACAGCAAGTCCTGTTCCGATTGCCGGGTCATGTCCCCGAAAGATTTGAGGGAGCAGTCCCTGAAGCTGCTAGCAGCCCATCATGCGACTCTGTGGAAGTCGAGATCCTGGTCGAGGAGAAGGTCCTTGGGACACTCAGGTAGGTGGCACAGAAAGAAGAGCAAGAAGTCAAAGTCTTTAACTTCTCCTTTAGCCGACAAGACGAGGAAGCCTCGGCTTTCTAGGCCTCGTTCCCTGGAGCCTGGGCCGACTCCGCGCCTCCCCGAATTTCCAAAAGCCGGAGCGACCCCAGCCCAACTGAAAGAATTATAGGAGGCCATACACCTCATTTGGGCTGCCCAACCCAGTCAACGCGCCTTCGAGCCCCCCGGGTTCAGAAGGGACCCCATCTGGTTCCGTCTTGCGGCTCTTGCCCTGGCGGGGCCCCAGGGATCTATTCCCGGATCCGGACCGACGCTGGTCGTGCCATCATGACTTTCACGGGCGCTGGTCCCGATGCCCTCTGTACATTCCTCCCCTGCCACCCTCCCCCCCCACGAGAGCACCATCCCCATTGTCATCCCTGACTCCGACATGAAGCCGGATGGGCGTTGCACGATGCCAACTCCAACACCGGCTGGAGCTTTGCCTCCTAGATCGGAGCTTGAGCCTTATTTTCATCGACTAGGCCTCAGGGTAGACTGGGAGGAGTCACTGGACACTTTTTAGAATACCAGCCTTATGTGGAAGACCAAAGTGTGGACTGATGTGAGGACCTGGGTGAGGCCAGCGGCCTGGATACGCGCTCCAGACGCTGGTCTGCTTTCTCCCCCTACCGTGGCTACCCACGGTGGCAGTCCAGACTAATCTCTTGACAGAGGTGCTGCAACCGGGAGTCTCCACGTCCGAACCTTTACTCCCATTCAATGACGCCCTCACTTACATCCTGTTGGGTACCTGGTCCAAATGCAGCTCAGGGGCTCCTGTGAATAGGTTGATTGCCCGCCGCCACTGTCCTGCACCTGGAGACCCAAACTTCCTCACACAACACCCTACCACTGAGAGCTTGCTGGTCCAAGCCTCCACCTCCCTAGGTGCTTTCCCTACCGCTATCCCGGATAGGGAATCCAAGAAGCTGGACTCATTTGGGAAGAAGATGTTTTCTTCCGTTAGCCTGGCATTGCGTTCCATGAACACACTGTGGGATACGGTTGCGCAAGTGCTGTCACTGGTCCCGGAGGAAACCTGTGATGTACTCTACCAAGCTGTCGCCGCTGGAGAGATGCGGCAAAGTTCACTATTTGATGCAGACTTGACACGACCGAGTCGCTAGGCAGAGCGGTTTCCACAACGGTGGCCCTTAGGCGCCATGCCTAACTGAGGACAACTGGCTATTCGAGGGATATCCAAGCTTCCCATATAAACATGCCCTTCGATTGCACCCTTCTCTTCGGAGACAAGGCAGGTTCGGCGCTCGAGCGCTTTAAGGATTCTTGTGTTACGGTTGGGTCCTTAGACCTCTCTGTTGCCCCCACATCCACCTCAGTCTGCCTTTCGCATTTATGGACAGGGCTTCCAGTCGTGCCACTTCCCGCCCAGCCACTGCCCTGCGCAGGCTCCCCAGCCTCTGCGTGACCAAAGGCGAGGTACCCACAGACCTCGTGGGTCAGGTAGCCTGTGGTCTGGTCAGTCCGCCACCCCCGCCCTCCCACCTCATCAGCCTCCAAACGCTCTTAGTCTGCCCCTTTACCACCATGGGCATCAAGTTGGTGGTAGGATTTGCCATCACCTGCCCCACTGGACGTCCATAACATCGGACAGATGGGTTTTGCAGATTGTCCGAAGGGGTTACTCATTCCCTTTCAAGACTTCCCCTCCCCCATGCCACCATCTCACGATCGGCTGACTGAGGATCATCTGTCTGTTCTCCGTGAGGAGGTCACAGCTCTCTTGGCCAAGGGAGGGTTCCGGTCCCAGAAGTAGACTGTGGTCATTATTCCTGCTACTTCCCAAAAAGGACAAGGGCCTTCGTCCTATCCTCTGACTCCAAACTCTCCATCTCTTCCTCAAAAAGGAGAAATTCAAAATGCTCATGTTGGCTCAGGTCTGGTCTGCCCTGGACCCAGGAGACTGGATAGTAGCGTTGGATTTGCAGTACGCTTATTTTCATATTCCGGTCCTGCCTGCTCACCAGCACTATCTGTGGTTTACGGTAGGCCACAAACTCTCTCAGTTCACAGTGCTTCCTTTTGGCCTTACCAGCGCCCTTCGGGTGTTCACCAAAGTGATGGGGGTGGTTGCAGCTCATCTTCGGAGGTCAGGGGTGCCAGTCTTCCCCCTACCTTGACAACTAGCTTCTGAAGGAGAGCTCACCCCAGGCTGTTGTCTCCGACCTCCAGACTACGACGAACCTTCTGCACTCACTGGGGTTAACTATCAACGTGCCAAAAGTCGCAAATGATTCCCTTTTAGACTCGTCCTTTCATCGGAGCTATTCTGAACACAGTGCAGTTTCTGGTTTATCCCCCTTCGAGCGGCGAGTCCAGGATATTCAGGCTATGATACTGATATTTCAGCCTCTATCCTGGGTTTCGGTGGGACCAACTCTGAGGCTAACGGGCCTCATGGCCTCTTGCATCTTGCTAGTGACACAAGCCAGATGGCATATGCAAGCTCTGCAGTGGGACCTGAAGTTCCTGTGGGTGCAGCATCATGGGACTCTCTCCTACACGGTCCAGATCTCAGATGGTACTGCACACGATCTGCGGTGGTGGCTGACCAACTGCAATTGGGTCAGAGGCAGACCCCTCTCCCTTCCCCTACTAGATCACACAGTAGTGACAGATACGTCACTCCTGGGATGGGGCAGCCATCTGGGAGGGTTGGAGATCAGAGGACTCTGGTCTACGGCGGAATCCGGACTCCAAAACAGCTTGCTGGAGCTCCAAGCGATTAGCTTGCCATTGAAAGCTTTTCTTCTTTCCATCAAGGGAAAGCTCGTTCAGGAGTTCACTGACCACACCAGCGCCATGTGGTACTGCAACAAATAGGGCAAGAGCCCTGCATCTCTGGACATGGCTGGAACAGCAGGGCATATCCCTTGTGGTTCAACACATGGCAGGTTTCCTGAACGCCAGGGTGGACGAACCCAGCCATTGATGCCTAGTGGATCATGAATGGCGTCTCCATCCAGAGGTGGTGCAAGGTCTCTTTCAGAAGTAGGAAGAGCCTTAGTTAGATCTGTTCGCTTACGCAGAGAATGCACAATGTCAACAACTTTGTGTGCTGGATTTCCAAGGCGGCACCCGCTCAGGGACACTTCATCTCAAGTGAAGCTCCGGCTTCCTGTATGCGTTTCCGCCCATGCCACTCATGTCTAGAGTGCTCAAGAAGAAAAGGAGCGACCGGGCCCAAGTCATTCTTGTGGCTCCAGACTGGGCACAGAGAGTCTGATATCCCAAGCTTCTCCAACTAAGCATCGATACTCCGATCAGGCAGTGCCTTTGGCGGGGCGGGGGATCTTCTGTCGCAGCAGCAGGGGAGGGTCCTCTACCCGAACCTGTCAACTCTACGCCTTCTTGTGTGGAGATTGAGTGGCCGCTGTTGACAGCATTCAGTCTTCCTCCTGAAGTCTGTGATGTGATTTTAGCAGCCAGGCATCCCTCTACCAAAACTACGTACGCCTGCCTGTAGCAGAAATTTGTAAAATATTGTTCAGAACGGTCTATTAAAAGGGTATCTATCCACCCTGTCTGCCTTCTTGAGGCTGCCAGACTAACCCTCCTTTTTTAAATCCCCTACTGTAAATAGATTTCTTAAGGGGTTTGTACATATGTTCCTACCTGCCCCATTAATCATGCCCCAGTGTGACCTTAATTTGGTTCTCACCTTCCTGATGTGCGATCCATTTAAACCTCTGCACAACTGCCCCCTCCAGCTGCTTTCCATCAAAACAGCCTTTTTAGTGGTGACAATTTCTGCCAGGAGAGTGAAATTGCAGTCTCTGTCGTCCAAGCCTACTTACCTGACCATCTTCCCTGATAAGTTGGTGCTTGGCACTAGGACCTCTTTCTTACAGAAAGTGATAACAGGGGTGTGGAATTTAATAAAATATCTACTTGTCTATGGTTCAGGTTGCTTCATAAATCTACTTGTTCTGTAACAAAATCCACTTGTCACTTCGGTGCCATGTAGTGCGGCGACAAATTTTGGCAGCAATCTCATTATATAAGAGCTCTGATATAGCCTCTCTGATTATGCCAGGGCTCATACCATAGTTGTGTTTGAATACTTGCAATCCCCTTATGTTGCTACGTTTCCGCAGATCTACATACTGGAGCTGAAGATAGTGGTAAGCAATAGTTCCAGGGTTAGAATGCCCTTTTGAGTCTGTGCAAACCTACTAACTTGTATGTTTTAAGGGTTTTCAACAACTCCTCTCTAATCGTTGGGAAAAAAGTGGTTGGAGGGAAAGTGAACTTGCAAACACTCAGATTTTCGCATGAGCAAATCTACACATGCATATTTGCTCATGCTAAAATGCAGTTCACAAATATTTTCTAGGTGTTCTATTTCTTGTCCTACTTCTGTAAATTCTTGGGAATTCACGAAAGCCGTATAGCTGCTCTTAATGCAAGGACATATACCATGGATGCACTTTTGAGACTTTCTTTAATAATTGGGCCCCTAATTTGGTCTGGCGTTGACCATGACCTTTTGCGTTTATTAAAATTCTGTCCCTTTCTGTATCGGCTGGCTTCACTGTGAGTGACAGCATTCTGCTCTTTCAAAAGGAGCATATCGGCACACAAAGTAGTTTTGTTCAGTGCCAGTAACTACAATTTTGCTTTTGCCAATGTTTGTTATAATGGTGAGGGCCCGGCAGCTCCCACACCAATAAGGTTTTACAAAAACTACCCCAAAACAAGTCACACATTGACCAAACTAAAAAGCCAACCAATTTCAGCCCTACTGGCTTTGCCAATGCTTGTTTATTTTTGTCTCCCATAATCCTATTGAAACTGGATACACTGATTTTCCATTATGAATATTTTGGGGAAATACTAGCATGCATCAACACATGTTATTAAATGATGCTGCAAAGAAATGGTACCTGAAATTCTACAGTAGTTTAGCGAAATGTTTTTTTTCCTGCTTTCGTTTTTTTTAATGAATATTTCATTTTGAAAGCAAAGAATAATCAATCGTGCTTTCAAGCTTCTGCAAATATTTGCACCAAATCGGAGAGCATTTTGGGAGCATTATACATAGCCTCATATTGCTAAACTTTGAAAACGTGTGTACATATTTTTAGACTGGAGCCACTGTCAGTAGTGCAGTCAGAGCTTACGACATTTACTTAGAGCGCTCACCCTAATAATAAAGGCTTTCAATTAATGAACCATAAATACAAGTTTGAACAGCATTAACATATGGCCAAAAAGCAGACCGTGCCCTTCCCTGATCCATAATGTGGTACTGCAAACTGGCAGCCAAAGTGTTTGTGCTGCAGGGGGTTGAGCCTACTTGTCCCAAGGACAAAATGCACATAAAAACTTGTTGCCCTTGACCCCAAACAATATGTCCTGGGCGTCGGGCTATAGGAATTCCTCATCCCTGTGATTAACACCATTCCCCGTGGAGCTATCAGTCACCTTGCCCACTTTCTATGCTCCTCCGCACCCCTCTAAAGAGGAGGAGCGACTTCAACCGCTGGACCCAAAAAGAGCGTTGTCGTTCTACCTTGACCGGACTAAAGACTTCTGGGTGGGTGAAAGGTTGTGTGGTGCAAAAGAGGACTTTCTTGCAATGGGCGTCCTCTGCATCAGAATTTGCTACGCTGTGGCCAAGAAACAGCCCCCTGAAGACTTAAGAGCTCATTCCACCGGAGCCAAGCCTGCGACTACAGGGTTGAAACATAGTTTTCCAACCTTGACATTTGTCAGGCAGCAACTGTGCATGTTCACTAAGCACTACTGCCTAGACAGTCAAGTCACAGGGAAGGCCTTTTGTGCCGCACTGTCCTGCAGGACTTCCTGTTCTAAATTGTCCGCCGTCCCTCCGGGGATGGTATTGCTTGGGTATCTATTCTAAGATACGAAATCTGTGGCTAGATGTCTCTATCAGATGGACAAGTTACTTACCTACGGTAACGCCTTATCTGGTTACAGACATGATCTAGCTGCAGATTTCTTACCGACCCATACACCCTCCCCGCTGACCTGTTTTTAGGGTCAGGGCTGATCCCTTTCAGGGCCCTAGTTCTAAACACACCACTGTCAGTGCACTTGACGGCTCTGCGCTCCTTGCGTGGAAATTCGTGAAAAGTAACTAACGTCAGTGCGCCATGGTGTCGCCTATATAGGTGACGCAGGCGTAACTTCCGGCGTGGACGATGCAGATGACGTCATGCGAAGCCGACCAACGCCACCTACCAGCGTGCAAGGTATTGTTCGAGCAAAAGTCTTTCGGATCCAGCCCGACGCCTGTGATATTCGAAGGTAAGGAATCTGCAGCTAGATTGTGTCTTTACCAGATAAGGTGTTGCCAAAGATAAGCAACTTATGTGACTCATGCTGTTATGTGAAGTTTGCTGTCAATGATTATTCTTAGGTTCTTGGCGTGGATCGTGGGTGTGGGTCGGACTTCGGTAGGCCACCAGTTGGAGTCCCATGATGAGGCGTTCTTGTTTAATATCACTACTTCTGTCTCGTCAGCTATTGCAGTCTACATCAAAATCCAACTTTGCTTAGCCTGGATCTGCCACTTACACAAAAAAGAAGACAAATGTGTTCACGTGCAACAGTCGTGGTGGTGGCTGTCCTTTCTCTGAAGAAAATATCCTCTAGATAAAGGCAACAAAAAGACTGGTGCTTTTTCTGGAAAACAATAGTGAATTACCTGTGGCCACTTAAGGTTTTCGAGGACAGAACCTAGAAAGGGACCCATTCGGACACTACAGTACTTGTAGCGGATACTACTTTTGTAATGATTCTCAGACTAGCCACATTCAAGCCATGAAATGCATGCAATTGACTATCCTTGAAAATAGATACTACTACTTTTTAGTTCCCACGAAATTCATAAAGGGTGAATAAACTTTGAGGTTCAATTGCTTGCATCCCCATCTAGTTCATCAAGAGATCACCACTCACTCAAAGTTTGAAGAAGTAAATCAGCATCCTTAAGTAGAGGAAGGCTTGATAGGTGGTTCATGGTACCACTGTCACCGTATGGTGGTATGAGTCCTAACATTCCTCCAGTTTTTCATTGCGTCTGTCTGAGACATTGTTGGAAATTATCTTACTTTAGAGTATAATTCTTGCTAAATGGGGGCACAGAGCAATCACAGTTGGGCGATTGTTTTCATTTCACAAGACAATCTAGCCTTTCATGCAAGGGCAGAAAGTTTGTCTTACTGTAACTATGAAGTTCTCATGCTGTACAAATTTAACAGTGTTCTTTCCACTTGCCAGAGACAGCGGAGTCTATTCAGTTTATTTCCTGTTTATAAAGAGAGCTAAAGAGAAAGTATTAATTTTGTCATCATTAAAGAGCTAAAAAAAAATAAGCGTAGAGGTTCAGTGTGCGACAGATCATTCCTGGGAGACATTACTGAGCCTGCCCAGCGATGGTAGCTAGATTCATTATACAGTACTAGCATCACATCTTGAGAGTTTGTTTGGGACTCCAATTTGTGTGACCAGCTCACCAGTGCCTTAAGAGCTTCCCAACCATTTGGTAAGAAGCAAGAGTAAGATGGCAGAGTAAGGACAACTTTCCTACATAGCTATTCCTGTAGTCTTGGTCCCTGCTCTTCCGCCTTTTCAACACTCAACCAGCCACCCCTTTGATGACCTTTATGACCAGTTGCGGCCTTACATGTTGGAATAAAACATGTAGATACTGCTTTTGGATACGTTTGTGGCACATTTAAGGGAAATTGAACACATGCAGTCAGATGCTCGGTCACAGAGGGCTCAAAAATTCCTTCATGGTAACTTTGTTCTTCAGAGCATTGTATAGTCTTTATAGATACCACATGCAATTGCCCATCAGTTCTGAAAGAGGGTGACCAAGTATTACAAATAATGGAATCACTATCGACACATTTCATAATTAAAAAATGCTTTTGAATGTGCAGTTCGTTATTTTAATGTATAGTTAGGTAATTGGCTTCATTCTTGATAGTCTCTGTGTGTTAGAATGTTAAGATCTCAGAACGGAAGGAATATTTGTTGCAGACAGCCTGATCTATATGATTTCCCAAATCACTTGATTAACTGAACTTCTAAAGGATTATTTTTAGATTTGATTTCATATAGATCATTTCTTAACTGAAATATCTTTGCACAAAAGGAACAAGATGGTGGAGTACTTGACTGATTGGGTCATGGGAACATCTAACCAAGCAGCAGATGAAGATGTAAAATGCTTGACAAGGTAAATGAAGTTTTGGAAAATAAAACCATGTTTCTGATTGTACATTTGTTTTCCATTTGTTTTATTATTTTTTCTTTATCTTGACCTTGCATGAATGTTATGTATTCTGCCCTAAGCTTTTTTCTACATGCGCCTGCCCTAGAATATAAAATGTGACGTGCGTGTTTTTTTGTCACTCAGTCCGCTTCTTTACAATGACGATGTTTCCTTATCAGGGCATTCTCCATTTTTTTCCAGTACTAACAAATGCACTCATTATATACAGGTTTATAAACAACCCTTGCTTGAATTTAACAGTGAATCTACATTTAAGAGCTATTAAATTGAGAAGAAAATATAAGTAGATTTGATGCAGACTTGTGTGCATTAGTCAAAATTTATCCTGCCGTTTACATAGATTAGGTAAAGTTTCACTGAGTTAGTATGGCAGTATCCTCAACATGGGAAACAGCCTTTACAACGCAGCCATCACCACGCAATTCCAATACCACGCATGCCTAACAGCATATTAGTCTTTACCACGCATATACCTCATGCGTTTACAGCGAAAATGTAAGTATTTCGCAGGTAAGTATAAAGCCTTTCTCTCTATTTGGGTGGCAAGTTTTGGGGCTTATGGCGTGTACCGGTATTTGGGTGGCAGGCTATTTTATAGAGTTAGGGGGTGTAGGGGTAGTTATGTGGCAACTGTATTGTTAGGGTTTGGGGTGGGTAGGGGTATTTGGGTGGCAAGGGTATTTATAGAGTTTATGGTGGGTGTAGGGGTATTTGGGTGCGAGGGTATTATCTGAAAGAAACACGTAGTGATAGATTCCTTACCTTAGAATATCCCCAGGCGTCAGTCTGGATCCGGAAAGTTTTCGTCAGCAGTACTCCTGCGCGTCGGAAGGTGGCGTCGTGCGGTTCCGCGTCCGTCGTAGGCGTCGTGTCGCCGGGACGACGTCGCGGCAGCTACTTAGACGCCGCCCTCGCGCGCTGACGTCAGTTCTTTCTTTTTCCGCGCCAGCAAGCGCAGATCCGGAGAGAGCGGTACCCCCAGTCATTTTTTGACTGAGTTTTTGGAGATTTGTGTCTCAGCTTTTTTGAGTCGATACGACTCCTGGTGCAGTCAGGGATGCCCAGGTTTAAATCTTGCGAGGACTGTCATCGCATGATGTCGGTGACGGACCCGCACTTCGTGTGTCTCTTCTGCCTGGGGCGCGACCACGCGCCGGGCCATGGCGCCGAAGACTTTGCGGGAGCGGTCCCGAAAGCTGCTTGAAGCCCGGCAGTCGTCCGAATCGAAGGCTTCGCACTCGGGGGTCAGGTAAGGCGAAGCACAAAAAGAAGTCGAAGAAACGTCCTCGTTCTTCGACTTCTCCTCAACGGTCGCGCGACTCGGCTGAGGGTGTGGGTGGTGCCGCCCCCGCGGCTCCGGCGGAGCCTACTCAGTCGTCGGTGACCTACCCGCCTTTCCCGGGTTCATCGGCGCCTCCTGCCCAGGTACTGGAATTCCTGTCCGCTATGGCTCGCCTATTTGGGCCGTCGGGCCCCTCCGGTGCGCCTTTGGGCCCCGCGGGCCCGACTGGGAGTTCTCGCCCTTAGACGGCGGTGGCTCCTGCCCCGGCGTCGCCATCGGCTCCGGCCTCAGCGCCGCAGGACTCCCATGGATTCCGTCGTGGATCCCGGTCGACGCCGGTTGACCTAGTCACACCTCCACCGACATCGACCCCACCGGCACCACGTTCGACGTCGCCCGGCACGCCGGACGACGTCGGCCCCGGATTCAGCCCCGACGTGGATACGGTGCCGGAACGGTGTCGATCGACGCCGATTCCGACGCCGTTTGGGAATCTGTTTCCCTATATCCATTCTCCTTTTCGGCCTGTACAACAGCATGAGGAGGGAGGGGAGGACTGGGAGGGGTCTGAAGACCCTCTCACAGCTCAATGTGATTATGACCCAGACTGGGCTGAGGAGCTGGGGGACGTCAGTGGTCTGGACACCTCTCCAGACCTTGGCATGATGTCTCCTCCTACCGTGGCTACGGAGGAGGGCGCTAGTTTTTCTGTGGTGTTGCGTAGGGCTGCTGAGGCACTCCACCTTCAGCTACCTACTGTGGCCGTCCGGACTAACCTCCTGACAGAAGTGCTTCAACCAGCAGTTTCCTTTGCGGAGCCACTGCTGCCCTTTAATGAAGCACTTTCGGACGCTCTTCTGGGCTCCTGGTCCAAGCCCAGCACAGGGGCTCCTGTGGACAGGAACGTGGCCCGACGCCATCGCCTGGCCCCGGGCGACCCCCTTTTCCTCTCTCAACACCCCACCCCTGAGAGCTTGGTTGTCCAAGCCTCTGCTTCCCCAAGCGCATTCCCTTCCGCACCCCCGGATAGGGAATCCAAGAGGCTGGAACAGTACGGGAAGTTTTTTTCTTCCACCAGCCTAGGGCTGCGGTCTGTGAACACCGCATGCCTCTTGGGCCGTTATTCGCACTCCTTGTGGGATACGGTAGCGCAGGTGCTGCCTAGCTGTCCGGAGGAGGCCCGGACGGCACTCTCCCAGGCTGTTGCTGAGGGGAGAGATGCAGCCAAGTTCACAATCCGTTGTGGCCTTGACACCGCCGACTCGCTAGGCAGGGCGCTTTCCACGACAGTGGCGCTCCGCCGCCACGCCTGGCTGAGGACAACTGGCTTTTCGGGGGATGTCCAAAACACTTTAATGGATATGCCCTTCGATGGCATTCGCCTCTTTGGCAACAAGGCAGACAGTGCTTTGGAGCGCTTTAAGGACTCTTGGGCTACGGCTAAGTCCTTGGGCCTTTCGGCCACGCGCCGTCCTCAGCCTTCTGCCTTTCGCTCCTTTCGTGCTCGCGGAAGGGGCAACCCACCACGTTCGCAACAGAGCCACAGGCCGGCGCAACCGTCCACGCGCGGACGTGGGAACCGCCGTGGCGGTTCAGGGGGCCAGCGGCCGGGTCAGTCCACCTCCACCCCGCCACCACTGCCTCCAAACCTTCCTAGTCCGACCTTTCAGGCCCATCAAACGCCAGTGGGTGGCAGGCTTCGCCATCACCTCCCCCCCCCCCCCCGGCGCACCATCACGTCGGACAGGTGGGTTTTGCAAATAGTCCGAAGGGGCTACTCACTCCCCTTCGAGACTACCCCTCCAGCCATGCCATAGAGCGCGTTCCGACGCCAGAAGTAGGTCGTGGTGGTTATTCACACTACTTTCTGATTCCAAAGAAGGGCAAGGGCCTGCGTCCTATCTTGGACCTTCGGGACGTCAATTTCTTCCTCCGTAAGGAGAAGTTCAAGATGCTCACACTTGCTCAGGTCTTGCCCTATACCCACAAGACTGGCTGGTAGCATTGGACTTGCAGGACGCTTACTTTCATATTCCCATCGTGCCGGCCCACCGGCGTTACCTACGGTTCACCGTAGGCCACGAGCATTTTCAGTTCACCGTGCTCCCTTTTGGCCTTACCAGCGCCCCTCGGGTGTTCACGAAAGTGATGGCGGTGGTCGCAGCTCATCTGCGCAGATCAGGGGTTTGTCTTCCCCTAACTCGACGACTGGTTGTTGAAGGCGGGCTCGCCCCAGGCAGTCGTCTCCCACCTCCAGACTACGGCCGACCACCTGCATTTGCTGGGGTTCTCCATCAACGTGCCGAAGTCACACCTGATCCCCTCTCAGAAGCTCCTCTTCATCGGAGCGGTTCTGGACACAGTGCAGTTTCGGGTTTATCCTCCCGAGCAGCGAGTCCGGGATATACGGGCTATGATTCCGATCTTTCAGCCCTTATCCTGGGTTTGTCAGGATGACCCTGAGGCTGCTGGGCCTCATGGCCTCCTGCATCCTGCTGATCAATCATGCCAGGTGGCATATGCGGGCTCTGCAGTGGGACCTGAAGTTCCAGTGGGCGCAGCATCAGGGAAACCTGTCCGAGTACGTCCAGATCTCGGAGGGCACTGCACAACTCTTGCAGTGGTGGCTCACGGACCAACATTGGGTCAGCGGCAAATCCCTCTCCCTTCCCCCAACCAGAGCACACAGTGGTGACGGACGCGTCCCTCCTGGGATGGGGCGGCCACATGGGAGAGGCGGAGATCAGAGGCCTCTGGTCTCCGGCGGAGTCCAAGCTCCATATCAACCTTCTGGAGCTTCGAGCGATCCTACTTGCACTCAAGGCATTCCTCCCCTCTGTCAAGGGGAAAGTAGTGCAGGTGTTCACCGACAACACCACCGCCATGTGGTACTGCAACAAACAGGGCGGGGTGGGGTCGTGGACCCTATGTCAGGAGGCTCTGCGCCTCTGGACATGGCTGGAACATCAGGGCATTTCCCTGGTGGTTCAACATCTGGCGGGTTCACTGAAGGCCAGGGCGGACGAACTCGGCCGCAGGTGCATGATGGATCACGAATGGCGTCTTCACTCGGAGGTGGCGCAAGGACTCTTTCTACAGTGGGGAGAGCCTTGGTTAGATCTATTCGCCACCGAAGAGAACGTGCAATGTCAGCAGTTCTGCGCATTGGAATTTCCAAGGCGGCACTCGCTCGGCGACGCTTTTCGTCGCGAGTGGAGTTGCAGTCTCTTGTACGCCTTTCCGCCTATACCACTTATACCCAGAGTGCTGAAGAAAATCAGACGCGACCGGGCCCAAGTTATTCTTGTGGCTCCGGACTGGGCTCGAAGAGTTTGGTATCCCGAGCTACTCAGTATGAGCGTGGATCCCCCGATCCGACTGCCTCTTCGGGAGGATCTTCTGTCGCAGCAGCAGGGGACGGTTCTCCACCCGAGCCTGTCCAGCCTCCACCTCCTTGCGTGGAGATTGAGCGGCGACAGCTGATTCCATTTGACTTGCCTCCTGAAGTCTGTGATGTCATTCTGGCAGCCAGGCGTCCCTCGACTAAATTGGTATACGCCTGCAGGTGGAACAAATTTGTGGCAAGGTGCACAGCAAAGGCTGTGGATCCCCTTTCTGCCCCTCTTTCTGAGGTCCTACTGTTGCTTCTTTCTTTGGCCCAGCAGGGCTCTGCTCTGGGCACTATCAAGGGCTACCTTTCTGCAATTTCGGCCTTTCTCAGGCTACCTGATCAGCCCTCTCTTTTCAAGTCCCCTGTCGTGAATAGATTCCTCAAAGGCATTACTCACCTTTTCCCTCCTATTCAGTTTGTGATGCCACAGTGGGACTTGAACCTGGTTCTTACTTATTTGATGTGCGCTCCCTTTGAGCCGCTTCACAACTGCCCTCTTCGTCTCTTGACTTTGAAGACTGCTTTCCTGGTTGCCATCACCTCCGCAAGGCGCGTCAGTGAGCTCCAGGCTCTTTCCTGTAAACTTCCTTTTCTATCTGTTCATCCGGACAAGGTTGTGCTACGCACACGTCCATCCTTCTTGCCAAAGGTTGTCACTGCCTTCTATATTGGGCAATCTATCACCTTGCCCACTTTCTTTCCGCACCCTTCCAGAGAGGAAGAGAGGCTCCACCGTCTGGACCCAAAACGTGAGATCTCATTTTACCTCAACCGCACACAACAGTTCCGGGTGGATGACCAGCTCTTTGTTGGCTACGTAGGCGCCAAGAAAGGCCGGGCTGTACACAAGAGGACTATCTCCCGCTGGGTCGTCTTGTGTATAAAAGCCTGCTATTCTCTGGCTAAGAAGGAGACTCCGGTGGGGCTGCGCGCCCATTCTACCAGGGCAACAGCGGCTACTACTGCATTGGGACGTGGTGTCCCCCTGCAAGACATCTGTCAGGCAGCCACATGGGCCTCGCTGCACTCTTTTTCTAAGCATTATTGCCTTGACAGCCAAGTCTGGAGAGACGGCTTCTTTGGCCCTTCTGTTCTCCGTGACTTTCTGGTGTGATCTTGGTTCGCAGACCCACCACCGGGGTTGGTATTGCTGGGGTATCTATTCTAAGGTAAGGAATCTATCACTACGTGTTTCTTTCAGATGAACAAGTTACTTACCTTCGGTAACGATATATCTGTAAGAAACATTAGTAGTGATAGATTCCTTACCGCCCCACCCATCCTCCCCGTTCTGCGAACTGATTTCTAGGGTTAAGGTCATCCCTTTCAGGGCCCTAGTTTCAATGCACCAGTGGTCAGTATCTTGCATGGCTCTGCGTTCCTGGTGCGGAAAGTCGTGTACAGAACTGACAGCGCGCGAGGGCGGCGTTTAAGTAGCTGCCGCGACGTCATCCCGACGATCACGACGCCTACGACCGACGAGGAGCCGCACGACGCCACCTTCCGACGCGCAGGGGTACTGCTGACTATAACTTTCCGGATCCAGACTGACGCTTGGGGATATTCTAAGGTAAGGAATCTATCACTACTAATGTTTCTTACAGATATATCGTTACCGAAGGTAAGTAACTTGTTCTTTAGGGTGGGTAGGGGTATTTGGATGGCAAGAGTATTTTTAGGGTGGGTAGGGTTTAGGGGTGGTTGATAAGGTAATGTGTGTGTGTGTATATATATATATGTGCATTTGTATATGTATGTGTGTGTGTATATATGCTTAATACTTACCTGCGAAGTACTTACAATTGCGTCGTAAAGGCATGCGTGGTAAAGGAATATGCGTGGTAAAGATTTTCATGGTAAAGACATGCGTTGGAAAGACTTATGCGTTGTTTAGACCGCGTTGTAAAGGCATGTGCAGTAATGGCATGCGTGGTTCCGTCCTACGACCCCTCAACATTGCTCTTTTATGTAGTTTGTCACACCTCTTTTGCCTCTCATTATATGGATCAGTCTTGCAAGCTGCATGCCTCCCTTCTTTCATTTATCAGTAGCAACACTTCAGTTGGCCTTGGTGCTACTATTGTTTCAGACATCTCAAAGACATGAAAGCTTCTGTTCCTTTAAATTCTTGTTTATTCCTATTCCTCCAGGAGTAAGCTAAATTTGTAGGATTTGCGAATAGCATATTTTTTGTAGCTCTTTAGAAAAAGTCCTACTTCCAGTGGCTTAAAATTCATCACATACACGTCTTGCTTTGAAAGAGATAAAAATATATTATTACAAATAAAAGAACCACGGCCAACAGATAAATACAAAGGTAGTATCAGGGGAAATACAGTTTATAAAAAGACATATGAATGTTTTAAAATTAGTTATCAAGCATCACTGACAAAAGTCTAAATGTGCCATATCTTGCCACTGGAGTGGAATCTTCTAGAGACTCACCGTTGGCGCGTCTCTTGTGGTTTCATAATGATGTGCCTTGCTCTTAGCCTTCCTACCCATTGAAATGACTTGTCTAAATTGAAGAAGAGCAAAACATTTTGCAGAATGATGTACCTTGCTCTTATCCTTCCTACCCATTGAAATTACATATCTAAATTGAAGAAGAGCTAAACATTTTGCTTAGATTGCCTCGCATTGTTCTCTAAACAAGACAACCTTTTTTTGTCTTCATAGGCATCTTGCAAATACCAACTTAGCATGTACACTTTTCACACTCCTGGTACATTTCCTAAATGGCCACACAAGTGCATGATGTTTGATGCCCATGTTATTGATTGGGAAGGTAGTCTTCCTGCAATGTCCGGAACAATCGTAGCTTAACATGACAGTAGAGGCATCCCTCTGTAGCAACATTGCATCACCACCTTAGCAAGATTAAACTTTTTTGGTTTTTCACATTCATGTTTATAGACTTGGGGCCTGATTTAGAGTTTGGTGGACCGGGTTACTCGGTCACAAACGTGACGGATATTCCGTCTGCCGTATTACGAGACTATTATATCATATGGCACTAGTAATACGGCGGATGGGATATCCGTCACGTTCGTGACTGAGTAACCCATCTTCCAAAGTCCAAATCATGCCCAAAATAACCTGCTCCTTTAATGGTACTTAGCTTTCGGGAATCAAAAGCACACCAGTAGTATGTGAATATTTTTTGCTACTTGTCTCAATCCTTGTCTGAGAAGTTCATGGGTTTGTACAGGCAAATAAATCATTTAATGCATTCACTCCCCTTGAATCTGGCGTCAAAAAGGCTCAAGTTGTTGGCTTGCTCATGTGTAGGGGGCCTCAGGACCAAGCATGACTTGCAAGTCATGCAAAAAGCGTTCCTTGATATAACTGAAGGCAATTAGACAGAGAGAGGCCAAACTCTGTTGCGGAACACAGGAAACTAGACTGGTCTCGGTTGAGGCTGCCCTCGTCAGGTAGGTATTAGTTGAAGTTGAAAGACAATCCCAAAGACAACTTGAGGGAGAAGCACAAGAACCTCACCCGAAGCTCCTTGACATCCAGCCAGTGCCGCTTCATTAGAGATTATGCAGTTGATGATCATGACACACGACCCATTGTCAACTTGGAGCCAATGTAACTCAAGTTCCCCAGGCTATAAACCACTCCAGTACAGGTTTCGTCTTTCAAGTTTGCTCCAGCTTCCTCTAGACTGCTTTTCAGTCTAGTCTCTAGTCAAACCTCTACCGGCTGGTGGACTGACCTCCTCAAAGTTGACCATTTCCACCTATGCACTGTGCTTCCTTTCCTGTGCCACTGGCCCTGCTTCCTTGTTCTTCTTGGGCTCTGGATCCACTGCTCCTGCCTCATATCTGAATGACGGAGGGTATTCTTAGGATGGATTTGGATGCCTTTTAAAGCCACAAACTTGACCACATGATGAGCAAAAGCATGAGGAGGCAGATAAGTCCATTCCACCTCAATATGCAGATGTGGCCTTTAATTTGGTTTGCAAAATGTCTGGCTTGGATACCTTCCTGGAGTCCTCACTGGTTTCACCTTAAGGGTTTTTTTTTTCTGGTAGATTGCAGGGAATTGGAAGTCTTTGAAATACAGCTACCCTCAGAAGATGCTCAGGCTAATCTAGTCACAAAATGTTTACAACCCGGTTGTCAACCTTTGAGCCCTTTTTTCCTTGACTGAATCGGTGTTGGCAGCTTGGTCAAACCATTTTTATCTCTGGCTAGGAATGAACTTATTATGAGACATTGCAGGTCAGCACCAGGGGATCCAAAGTTTTTGACCTGACATCAAAAACAATTTTTGACAACCATTTAAAGATCTAGGTTCTTTGGAGAGAAGGCTGATGCAGCCTTAGAAAAATTTAAAGACAGAAGAAAGACGGCCTGCTCACTGGGGTTATTTTCCCATCATCACAACTTCCATCAGCAATATAGGAATTTCAGGGCATACTTAAGGGTCTCTGTATCACCAGTGGCAATCCTCTCAGCCTGTACAGAAACCCATGTATACTTTTTTCATGGTGGCAGAGATACAGGAGGATCCAAAGGATGAGGCCAACTACAGAAGCAGTACTGCTCACCTTCCTCTTCACCTGTCACAACCACTTTAGTTTGCCCTATAATCTAATGTAGAGACCAGTAGGTGGTAGAATCCAACATTGCCTGCTTTATAGGCATTTTATTACATCAGACCAATGGGTACTTTAAATTACCCAAGTTATTTATGCCTTGCTTCTTTCTAGAAGCACCTCCTTATATCTCTTCCCAGTTTACTCTTCGATATTGGTGGATCACACAATGATTATATCAAAGGAAGTGATGATATTGCTCGCCAAAACGGTGGACTGGGGTGTTCCTCCTGGTACTTTCTGGTTCCCTGAAGGGCTGGGGACTATAATTGATTCTAGACTTCAGACTCTTGAATGCCTTCTTCAAGAAGAAGTTCAAATGATGACGCTTGCTCAGCTTTTGCAAACCTTTGATCCTGTGGACTGAATTCTGTGACTGGACCTACGGGACTTCTATGTGCAGGTCCTGGAGTCCCACAGGAAGTACCCTCCACTTTGAGGTGGGGGTCAGACCCCTTCTTTTTTACCGTTCTTCCCTTTGGACTCATGTTGGCCCCTTGGCTCTTCATGGAGGTCATGTTTGTGGTTGTGGCACATTTTTGCAGGTGGAGTACACTCATTCCCGTACTGCTATGACTGGCTATCAAACGTGGAATTGCTGGAGCTAGTCTGGACCACCTAAAGACAACAGTGTCATTGCTGTCCAGCCTGGGGTTTTCCATCAGCGAGCCCAAGCCTTTTTCAGCCTGTGCAGTTCACCTTGGGCCAGTGTCTTCAGACGTAGGGCTTACTTTTAATGAGGCTCTGACAGAGGCATTTACAGCAACTTATATTTAGCTGTGCTCAGTTCTGCCTGCGAGGCACTCTATACTGAGGCGTCATAGACCTGCTCCTGCGATCCAGCCTTTCTGACCAATCCAACTCCTGAGAGCTTCCACCAGCCAGGTCAGCCCTAATGCTTTTCCTACCGCCCCCCCACCCCCATACAGAGAATCTAAACACATGCATTGGAAAGAGGCTTCTAATTTTCCAGTTTGGAGTGTTATTTCTGTTAGGGTGCCATACTTGCACCCTCTTGGGTATGGCCAGTGAAATTTTGTCCGCTATTCCAAGGAATTCAGGAATGCATTTGTGCAAACCTTGTATGACAGACATGTTGTGGATAAATACGCCTTAAGAACTGGTCTAGGCAAGGCTGACTGTGTAGAGCACGCAGTGGGTACCATTGTGGTGATCAAATGTCCTGCATCGATGTGCACCTCATGATTTTCTGTTGGTGTGCAGACATCCCTTATGGATGTGCCATTTGATATCACCAGCCTTTTTGGAGATAAAACTGATTCTGCCTTGGAGCTCCTCATACACAGCCGAGCCTCATCCCACTCCTTGGGTTTACTGTCCCCAGCTCGTCATTTTCACCAACAATATAGAATGTTCAGAGGATACTCTTGGGGCCTCTCTTATCCCCAAAGGCAGCTCTCTGAGTCTGTAGAGCCCTTTCGTGACGCCAGCGGATGTGGTCGTGGCAGAGGCTGTGACCACCACCAAGGACAGCAGTCCTCTCTGTAGCATGCCACGACTGTAGCCATGCCACTTCGATTTCTCTTCCTATGGTCCTGGGCAGCCGATAGGGTACATAGTACCATTTGTTCTGTCTGGCGGAGGTGCGATTACCCCAGGCCAATGGGTTCTGCAGGTTGTTCAGTATATTTTTCTGTTTAGACTTTGGTTGATCACACCTCAATCCTTACCCTCAGCGATTTAGTTGCTGTTGGCCAAGGAGGACTTCAAAAGAGAGACTTCCCGAGTTAAGAAGGGCAGTGGTGTTAATCCTGATGCTGTATGGTGCCCAGAAAAGATGATGGGCTCAGGACTTCGGACGGACAAGTTCAAGATGTTGACTCTGGCCCAGGTCCTCTCTGCTCTGGTTTCGGGAGTCTGAATGGTGTCCTTGGACTCACACTTGGACTTGTGCCAGAAGTGGTTGCAGCCCATCTTCGCAGGTTAGAGATTTTTGTACTTTGATTCGCTGTTAAAAGCAAGCTTGCTGCAACCAGTTGCGGACCACCTGCAGGTAAGTCTCATGCTGTCCTCTCTGGTTTACAGTCAAAGAGCCGTAATCCATCTGTAACTGATCAAAAGGATTTCCTTTTCAGGGAGGATCATGGACTGGTGATTTTCAAGTCCTTTCCACCCCTGCAGCAAGTCGGGACATTCGGGTTATGATCCTGATGTTTCAAACTCACTCCTATGTTCCTGTGTGAGCGTTTTAAGGCTTTGTGATCTCCTGGCCTTATGCACCCTACTGGTTCCCCCTTCTCCTTGGCACATGCATCTCTGCTTTGGAACATGCTTGCTGGCACATGTGGGTTCGGCTTTGAAACCTCTGCCTGAACTGAGTTGATTAATCACTAGGTTTGCTTTGTAGACATCATCTGTTTCTCAGACAAGGCATACCAGGATCTACAGATGCCTACCATACCTGTGGCAGGCCATTCTTCCTACCTGACCAAGAACTCTCAGTAGAGATGTATGAATAGTCTTTTCTACAGTGGAGACTTCATTCTTCTTATGGAGCTGCATTCCTTTTGACTGGCCCTCAACGCCTTTTTCCCGTCCATCAAGGCAGAAGCTGGTCCCAGTCCGGATGGCAACAGAACAGCCATGCGGTGCTGTAAAAGCGGGGTGCTGTAGATTAGCAGGCACTGTGCCGGGAAGCACTGACGCTCTAGAGTGGCTCAACTTCCAATGGCTCTCTGACGGCCAGTCATTTGGTAGGCTTACTAAATGCCAGGATGCTTGGCAGGCTCACTAAATGCCAAGATGGCTGAACTCAGTAGGCAGCATCTGGCAGACTATGAATAGCACCTGCACCTGACGGGGGTTCAAGGCATTTGACGCATGCTTGGGTAGAGCAGAGAAAAAGCAGTGTTTAGACTTCGGAGTGTGGGAGCATATAGGCTTGCCCTAAAACACTGTAAAAAAGTACTGAAAAAGGAGGCCTGGGAAAATTTACATGAGGCTTGTCGAAATAATAACACAGCATTTTGGCGTGTTATTAACTTCCCTTTTTTAAGCGATGACGACAAACCTAGACTTGAGACTGCAATTACTGAAGAAGACTGGTTAGCTTACTACTCTAAATTAGATACTAGTACAACGGAGTGTGGTAGCAACTGCCCTCCATTAGCGGATTCCCCTATGTCCACACTCTCCTGCAATCAGACTGACCTTAATTTCACCCTTGAAGAGGTCACATCGGCTCTAAAGTGAGTAAAGGAGGAAAAGCTCTGGGCCCAGATGGCATCCCGATCGATCTCTTTAGGGCTAACATTGATCTCTGGGGCCCCCTCCTGACTCGTCCTTAAATCCTGTCAAAGTGCTGGCTTCTTAAATTCCTGGTCTGAGTCCCACATTGTGTCAATATTCAAGAAAGGCAATCTTAATCATCCCACGCACTACAGACCCATCTCCCTGCTAGACTCACTAGTCAGAGTGGTTGCTCGCATGCTTTTATGCAGACTACAGGATTGGGCTGATTGTAATAACATCATTTCGGACCTACAATACGGATTCCGACCGGTGATTGGGACCACGGAGCAGGCTATCAACCTGAACTTATTGATAGGTAAATAAGTACACAATAAACGTGTCAACTTTTTTATGGTATTTGTCGACCTGTCCTCTGCTTTCGACTGCGTAGTCCATGACAAACTCTGGTCTGTCATTCTTACAATGGGAGTGGATCTCGCTACAGTTAATTTCCTTCGATGTCTATACTCAACCAGCACTGCAACGGTTCGCTATGGTTTGAAAGGTGAGTGCACCCAACTATTTAGTATAAAAAAAGGGCTTTGACAAAGGTAGGTACTCGCTCCTTTTTTGTTTAATTTGTACATCAATAGCCTGGGTAGCACCCTCGCAAATAAATGCTCAGATCTGCAGCAAGTTGGGCATCAATCTATACCGGCTCTGCTTTATGCAGACGACGCGGTGCTAATGGCCCACACCCCGCTGGCACAAAAGCGTCTTCTCAATGAATTCGTACATTACATGCAGAATCTGGGGTTACAAATCAACACAAGTAAAACCTTTGTTGTGAAAGCTGGTAAAAGAACAGCTAAATGTCGTAATATTCAAATTGAGAACACCACCTTACCGCAAACACCTTCTTTCTCTTACTTAGGGATCCTATTTGATTGTGAGGGGAATTGGAGAAGTGCTGTAAACTCTAGAAGACTTCAATTTGTTAAATCTATTATGGGCTTGCTCACCGTTTCTAGGAAATTGGGCAGTAAACACCCAAACGAGATGCTGACCATTTACATTTCTAAATGTCGATCTATTGCGATGTATGGTTCGGAGTTGTGGGGATATGCAAATGTTGAGTCTATTCAGCTGTCAGAAAATGCTTTTTTTTTTTTTAAACCTCCTTGCACTTACTAAAAGCTGTTACAATTTTATATGTCATTCGGAATTGGGTGCTGCATACTTAGCAGACTTGATAAAGGTGCAGCCAGTTTCGCTCTGGCATAAAATTTGGTTGTCCGATTACCCGGAACTAAATCTAGCTATTGTAAAGGACTGCTGCGGATCAGTGCATGCTTCAAAAATCCACTGTTTAAAGTTTGTCAAGCAATTCATGTCTGACATTGGCCATTCTGATTATTATGACCATCCAGAAACCCTGATTAATATCTTGAGGAAAGCATTAAAGCTGAAATGTTTAACTTTGCTTGAGGAACTGAGGTCGTCCGTTGAACTGCCTAAACCTACTGTTCACAAAAACCTAATGATTTTGACCACTTTTGACATGCAACCCTACTTAGTTAATGTACTCAATGACCAGCACAGATTTGTTCTGACCTGCTTTAGGCTTGACATTTTCCACCGCTGGACGAGCTTTCCCAATATTAACAACTGGTGACGCGATTTAATGTACTGTCCCCGTGACAATATATCCAAGCAGTACACCATGCATACACTGTTATTTTGTAAATTTTACCCTGATTTGAGACACTCCTTTATTAAGCCGCTAATGAAATCCTTACATTTTAAACAATGTAGACCGGCGTTTTTAAATTTACAACTACTTTCAAATTCGTACACATGTATGGTTTTATCACGTTTCTTACAGGCTGTTATTTTCCGAAGGAAGTCCCTATCAGGAGAGTAAATTACTGTTGCCTTTTCTTAAATTGTTTCTGTATTTTTATCATTTAGTTTTTTAACCTATTTGTAACTTTTTAACTGTATTTTGTATTTTACTATGTATGCTTTTATGATTCACTATTGTGATATCGAATAAAGCTAATCCTGATTGATTGAATGTGGGAGCTTTCACCTCAAGGCTCCCAGAAGGACTTCTACAGTGGGGTCGCAGTCTTCTATATGCCTTTCTACCACTGCCACTTCTACCTCGAGTTTTGAAGGTCAGGCGGGGCCCTTCTCAATTCATTCTGCTAGTCCCAAATTGGGGCAGGAGTGTGTGGTACTATAACTTGCTAAACCTACTCTTTTGTGCACTGTTCCGTCTACCTCTTCAGAAGGACCTCCTGTCTCAGCAACAAGGTAGGGTTCTTCTCCTGAATCACCACAACTTACACGCAGGGAGATTGAGTGGATCAAACTGAGGGGGTTTGATTTACATGCTGAAGTGTTGAACATTATGCTGGCGACTCAGTGCTGGTCTTCCAAATCTATAAGTTCTGGTTGTTGGGTGAAGTTTGTGGCATGGTGCAAGGAATGTTGGGTTGATTCTCATCAGGCCAAGCTATCTGATGCTGAAATGTTTGTGTTGTCACTGGCCTCGTAAGACTTTGCTGTTATCACTGTTTAAGGTTATTTGTCTGCCCTTTTGGCTGTTCTATGTTTGCCTGACCAACCTGGTTTAGGTCACCAATTGTCATGTGGTTTTTGAAGGGCTCACATACATGTTTCCTACTGTGCCCTTTATCGTGCTACAGTGGGACCTTAACTTGGTCCTTATTTTATTAATGTGCATGCCATTTGAGCCTGTGCCCAGATGTTCTTTAAGGTTGCTGACCGTTGAGACTCTTTTTCATTGTGATTGCTTTCACACGCTATCAGTGAGCTGCTGGCAATGCAATGTTAGTACAGCTGCTGCATACAACTTTCTTTGACAAATTAGTGCTGCTGACTCTAGCATATTTTCGACTGAAAGCTGTATCAACCTTCTTTGTGGGCAGTCTACTATGCTACCCACATTTGTTTCTCTACCACATTTGAGAAGGGGAGACTTTATCGGTTGGATGCAAAGAAAGCCTTTACTTTTTACATTGATGTGACTAAGGAGTACAGGATGGCCAACAAACTCTTTGTTGGAAACAGAGAGTGGCCTGAATTAGCAAGGTCCATGGGGTTCAAGTGGATGCTTTACTATTACAGTTGTCAACTTCAGAGGTGGAAAGCCTAGTGAGTTTGAGCCACCAGTAATGAATGGAGATTCTTCCAGCTATCAGTTCATCTGAAGTTCTCTGAATTCATTAACAAGAGCCCCATTATTTGTAAACCCAATTTCATTTTTCACAATGATTTTGCACTCCATTTTTACATGTTGTACTTCATCGGTAGCTCTTGGTGTGTGAAATCTGATTATTTCATGGTAGTTCAGGGGCTCACTAACAGGCTTACTTCTTAATAGTTTTTTGTTTTTGTTTGCATTATAGTGATTGCTTTTAAATGTGTTTTGTGCAACAGTTGTAAAATTTATTAGTAGAAGTAGTAATAAGATTTCGTAGTAAGAAAAAATAATTAGTGAACTAGTGATTGGATCATAATGTCCATGAATAGAGACTGGAAAGGAATAGGATTGTAAATGCTGGGGTCGTTAGATTGGTCAAGTGGGCCCCATCTGCTGTCACTTTTTGTTTCTGTTCCACTTATCTCGGGTGATATCTTTCGTCATAATTTGCTTTGTTGCAGAGATTTAGACCAAGCAAGTATGGAAGCAGTTGTGTCTCTTCTCGCTGGACTGCCTCTTCAGCCGGAAGAAGGAGATGGCGTGGAGCTTATGGAAGCCAAATCCCAGTTATTTCTTAAGTAAGTTCTTGACCGTATTAATTTAGCTTAGTCTTAAAGCGGCTAGCAGTAAAAGACTGTAATTTTGTTGTAGTTGCATGCTGTATAATGAATTTACTCTGTTTTTTTATATTTGAGTTTGCTTAATTTCATCATCATGATGAGCAAGCTCTGCATCTGAGATCTGGGAAGATTGATTCAAAATAACTTTGCTCGGTCTTGTTAAACATTACTGCTGAAAGGGCTAGATATTGTGGACACTTAACAACAAGCTATTCCCTTAATTGAAGGTATGTCCAGACGTGGGTCCTGGGCTCACTGTGCCACCGAAACCAAGCTATACCCAGCTGAAGAGCCCATAACAAGGGCGAAACCGGAAACCGGTCCTGGGTTGCTTGTGTTCTGGTTCAGGGAGGAATTAGCCTGGAGGTGTGGGCTGGACTGTTCCTATAAAGAACAGCACCAAGACTGATTTGCATATCGCTGTGTTCAAACTGAGGTGGCATGGTGGGTGAAAAACGATGGATTGCTATGTGGCCTCGAACCAGTGGCTGAGATCAATTCAAGCTTGTTTTAGAATACCTTTAATTGAAGCATAACCCTTAGCAGAAATAATTGAATCAGTCTTCCACAGTTTTTACTTGCAAGCTCAAAGCAAAGCGTTTTCTGGAGTTCTGGCGGGTCTTGCACCTCGATGACCCCAGAGATCGACCTAGTTGTCAATTGTATTTCTTAAAGGATGCGCCTCGATCTAAAATGGCTCTACTTGATATGCTCAAGAGTTTGATGATGAATTTGAGTGAGTATACTCGCTTAGTAGCTAGACTGTGAGCATGCTCACAGATCAGGTACCAGATCATAGACTGTATATCCAAATATAATATACCAAGTACTATTTAAAATGATACAGATTGTCCTTTTTAACTGCAAAGATTTCAGTGAACTAGAAAATTCAATTGGTGTACATAATCCGAAACAACACTATATGCATCCATCACACAACAAAGGTAAAATCTTAGATCTAATTTTCTGATGAATACTTTTGACCGCAGAGTCCTTAACTTTTGAATATTCCCCAGGCTTCAGACTGGATCCGGAGCATCTTAAGTACTATCTCTGCGTGTTGGTAGGTGGGGTTGTGCGACTCCATGGCAAAATTGATCCACTACGGAAGTGACATGCAGAGTTGCCTTGCCAGGCGCCAACTATATACACTGACATCCGTTCCTTTTTTTCTGCGCCACCAGATGCTGATTCAAAGCTACGCAAACACAAGGAGATGATGGACGGAGCGCTGAAACTTTTCAGACACTCACCCCCAGTCACAGATCTGGGTTGAATCCATCATCGTTCTTTAGCTCACTTCGCCACCCCAGTTCAGAGACCGCTATATGCAAATCAGTCTTGGCCCTGTGCCTCATGGGAACAGTCCAGCCCGAACTGCCAAGCCATGTCTTCCCTGGACCGGAAACAAGCATCCTGGGACCGGTTTCGGCTAACAGCCCTCATCAGCCAGGCTAGCTTGAATCCAGTGGCAAAGTGAGCAAGGGACCCACGTCTGGGCATACCCTGCCAACTTAGGGCAAACAAAGCAAACACAAGGAGATGATGGACGGAGCACTGAAACTTTTCAGACACTCACCCCCAGTCACAGATCTGGGTTGAATCCATCATCGTTCTTTAGCTCACTTCGCCACCCCAGTTCAGAACACAGCTATATGCAAATCAGTCTTGGCCCTGTGCCTCATGGGAACAGTCCAGCCCGAACTGCCAAGCCATGTCTTCCCTGGACCAGAAACAAGCATCCTGGGACCAGTTTAAAGCTTGTATCTTCATGACACTTTTCTAAAAAAAAAAAAAATTTTTTAAAGTACTTAAAATACCAGTGAGCAATGGAAATGTCACCCATTTAAACCGCAAGTTTCCAACCTTGTGCAGAGATTGTCGCAAGCAGATGTCAGTGGCAAATCCCCACCAGACTTGTTGTTGGGGCCGGTTCAAAACTCCAAGACGTGTAGCAACTGCGCCTCGATGAATCCAAATGCCATTCAGACTGTGAGGTGAAGCTGTATGTCTCCAAGTACCAGAAGACTCCACACTGTGACCAGTCAAAGGGAAGGTCCCGTTTCCATTCCCGAAGTTGTTTTACTGGCAGACCTTCATTGCTTGAAGTCCTTGGTTAAGTCAAAGAGAAGCACAAGAAGGACTCTGCCACTTCCCGCCACTCTCAAAGTCCTGAGAAGAGGCGAGGGTGTAAATGTGCCTCTCGGTCTCCTTTCAAACTCTATCTCTTTTGGAGCCAATTTAGACTCTTCCTGGGGCAACATGAGTTTCCGAGTTCCTCTGCAACACTTTAGCAAATCCACGAGTTCCATGCATCTCTTTGGGTCCATCCCGGCACTAGCTGGAATGTCTGGACCCAATATGATCCCCGCACCAGCTTCGGTGTTGACATCAGTCTTGGAGCCACCATCCATGCCAGACTTTTGGCATCGATACCGGACGATGAAGCGCAACAGATTTGGCTCCAAGCTGGCTCTGCTTTGACTTCAACAGGCAGCTGCGCCCTCATCCCACTGGACTGGTGTAGGAAGCTGGGTTTCTGTTGCATTAACTCCCCCACTTTTTGTCAGACTATTGATGCACTTTGACTTGATGTGCCCTGGGTCCCTGCCAATCAGGTTCCCAGGGCCTATGTTCTTTCCCAAAACTGTACCTTGTACCCCCAATTGGCACCTCTCTAGCCACATGTCAGTCCCTTGTAAAAGGTACCATTTGTACCAAGGGCACTGTGGCCAGGGAAGGCCTCTAAGGGCTGCAGCACTTATTGTGCCACCCTTAGAGGCCCTGTACCTTTACACACACACACACACACACTGCCATTGCAGGCTGCGTGTTTTGGTGCAGAACAAAGCGACAAGTCGACATGGCACACATCCCTGTGTACTATATTACTGAGGTGCACTCTGTTTCGCTTTTTATCCTCTTTTGGAATCAGTTATATAGTGTGCGTCCCATTCAATGGCGCCGTGTCTGAAAGGCACTTTAAGTTTAAAAGTAAAAAAGTTTGTCAGGTGCGGAAAACTGTTCCCTGACTGCCGGTCGCACTTAACATCAAAACAAAAATGTTTTTTCAAACCAAATTATATATACGTATTCTTCAATTTATTTTCAATACTTACGAGCTTGTGATCATATCACACCAACTTCTTTAATGGCTGTAATATTCAACTTTGTTCTTTATATAGTATCCTTGGTTATGCAATTGTCAAATATTTGATATGCTCTGGGACTGTTATTATTTTAACACCTCACAGTTATTTTTGCACTTCACCGAGTTTTGATTCACATAGCTTTCATGTTTTGGCGCTGTGACCTTTTTTCGGGAATCCTTAGTTTTTAGGTATAGTATACACCTTTAAGAATTTGTATACGGAGCATGTTAGAACGTTGGTGGCATCACACGTATATTCAACTTCACTTCCGAGTAGTTCTTCACTTTGATTCACTTCGGAGAGGAAACGTGGACACTAGCAGTTGATTGAGGAGGTAGGCTTTGTAACGTCTGGCACTGAATGAGCACACTCGTATTTGCTTATTTAATTTCGAACCGGGGAGCATGCAGCACGGCTGTTCACAACGATGGGCTCACGCTCGGTTAAATTCGGGTTCGGAAGTCTCGGGGGCACGTTGAGTATTTTTTATTTGAGGTACGCATGGATCGTTTTTTAGCATGTCATAGCATGAATACCACGGTTTGGTTAAAATACACTATGAGTTTCGAATCTGGTGATTAAGTTACAACACAGGCACATGTCATGTTTAGTCTCATTATATCATGTTCATTTGATTAGGACTGGATTGAGCAGACTATTGTTTCAAATTATGTTTTAGATTCTGTTATTTGAAAGCCCTTGATGAAGGGTCATAGATGACCTGAAATGCATTGGGCAGAATCCCTGGATTGATGGCATTATTAACTGCTGAACATTGCAAAATATGAAAGATACAGAACAACTTTGAATATTACAGCCAATAAAGAAGTTGGTGTGATATCATCACAAGCTCGTAATTATTGAAAATACATTAAAGAATACGTGGATATAATTTGGTTTGAAAAAACATTTTTGTTTTGATAAGTGCAACCGGCAGTCAGGGAGCGGTTTTCCGCACCTGACAAACTTTTTTTCTTTGAAACACATCCCTGTGTGCCATGCCTACAACCCACTGCCCTGGCATAGGTCAGCCACCCCTCTAGCTGGGTGCACTATACCAGTGGTGAGAGTACAGGTGCATAAACCCTGTACCCCTACAGTCTCTAGAACAATTCTTAGACATTGTAAGTGTAGTAATGCCATTAAGAATATATGGTGCTGGGAGTTTGTCATTACGAACTCTGCAGCACCATAATGGCTGTACTGAAAACTGGGAAGTTTGGTATCAAACTTCTCAGCACATTAAACCCACACTGATGCCAGTGTGGGATTTAATGAAAAATGTACTCAGAGGGCAGCTTGGAGATGGCCCCTGAAAAACGACCAGCCCTGACTGGTACACACCAGCCTGCCACCACAAGCCATGTTTCTGGCCCCCAGGGGTTGGAGCCTGCGCTCCCTGAGCCCAGAAACAAAGCTTTTCCTGGGCGGAGGTGGTCACACTTCCCCCATGCCAGGAAGAGCCATCTGTGGCAGGAGAGCATCAAAGGCCTTGCCACCTTTGTAGCGCGACCCCCAGCCTCTGCTGCTATCAGGAGCAGGCCCCTTTCCTGTCTCCCCTCCTTTTCGGCGAGAAGACAGGCGGGAAAAATTAGCACAGCCCAAAGGTGTGCCCACCTCTGCCAAGAGTGGTGAAGCCCACTCTTCAGTGCCCGCCATCTTGCAGATGGCAGGCACTCTCCAGTCAGAATTAGGGACTGTGCCTACTCCCCCACGTTGGGTGAACACACCAAGGGTGTAGTCACCCTAAGGTCAGTAGCCCATTGGCTACTGACCTCGAGACCCCTAAAACGCCCCCTAAATACAGTATTTAGGGGGCAGCCCAGAACCAAGAAGACAGATTCCCGCAACTTAAGAAGAAGGACGAAAGAGGACGCCCAGCTGAGGAGACTGCAGAGAACTGACTTGGCCCCAGCTTTACCGGCCCATCTGCTGTTTCGAGAGATTCTGCGCCAAAAGTCGCCGTGTCCTGCAGCCAGCAACCTCCAGAACCCCTGGGAGGACTAACTGCCTTCAACAAAGACTGGATCTCCTGTGAACAGCAGCTCTGTTCAAAAGAAACTCCCAAGACAGAATCTGAGACGGCTGAGGACAAAGAAAACAGATGCCTGGAACCACAACTGCACCCGACGCCTTCAGCCTGAATCCGTGTGGCCCAGCGAGGTGTCCCAGCGCTTCCGAGTCGACCGTGGGTTGACCCCTCCCAGACTCCCCGACATCGTCTGCAGCCTCTCCTTGGAGACCCCTCCCACCCCCCCAACCGCGAGTGGCCCGGTAAGGTGAAATCCAACCTCAAAAGACACCCCTGCATCCAGCTGCCCTGCACCCTGGAGAAGAGAACCCGAGGTGCACCTACGTCCCCGAGCCCTCCAACTTACCTGCCCAGTTGTTGGTTCCTCGCGGAAGTCTTCCTGGACCAAGCCTGCAGCCAAAATCCATAACCGGCAACTCCCATTGAAAACAGGGCACCCGACGCCAAAACAGCACCCTGCAATGGCCGCCCCTGTGCCGCTGTGGGTACACCTTGTGTGCTAAACTGGATCTCCCTTTGCCCTGAGCTTAAGTACAGGAGCTTTGCTCCCATTACCTTGTGGCCTGCTCGTGAGCGGCCACCAACAGGGGCCTCTTGTCCCCCATTGGATAACATTGGGCCTCAGCACTCTGCACCCGGCCGCCCTAGTGCCGCTGAGGGTGCTTTGAGAGTGCATCCTCGACCCTGAGGTAACCCTGGTTCTAACCCCAGAATACCAACTCCCACAAACTTGTACTTATCTGCAAACCGATAACTTCATGTTCGAGGCATATGAGCTGTAGGTCATATACTTGTGCATAGATCACCATCTGGTGTTGGGCTCGGATGTTTGCACTTTGTTTTTGTCTTGGAAGAAGTTTTTGTAGTCACGAGGTAGGTGACTCCTCCTTAGGGTGATAGTGCGCATGGGCATCGACTCCATCTCCAGATTGTTTTTTCCGCCATCGGGTTCGGATGTGATTCGCTGCGCTCCGGGTCGGTGTCGTTCTCGAACCCCCTTCGACACGCAATCCCTCACCACTCGACGGTATTGTCTCGATCGCGTTTCCCTTTCGACGCGCATCTTCGAAAAATATAAAATCATCGACCTAGATCTTCGACACGGGCCATTGGGCCTATCCGCGCCGATCACGCCAGCAGTCAATGGAAAGAACTCCTTTTAAAAAATGCCCCGGGTGTGGTGCTAAGTTCCCTCACACGGACTTACACCAGGTTTGTAATCTTTGCCTCTCCCCGGAGCACGAGGACAAGAACTGCGAGGCCTGTGCATTTTTCAGGTCGAAGAAAACCATCCGTGACTGTCGGGCTCGACGTCACGAAATGTCCCGCGAAAGCAGCTCGGTTCCGGACATCTTCGGAGCAGATCCCGAAGTCCAGCCAGAACAACAAGCTGATGAAGGAGAGATCTCCGTCTCCGAAGCCGACGACTCCGACATCGAAGACAAGGCAATCACACCAGCTCAGCGGTCCGTGAGTACCGAGACCCCTCTCCTGCCCAACCCCAAACAAAAGGCTCCGGTAACACCTTCGCCCTCTGGTTCAGGTCGACACCGACAACACATTTCAGACGCCCCGCCCTCGGGCCCGGCTATGAAACCGAAAGAAAAGCCTTCCGGTTCGGGCTCGAGCCAACCCCGTTCCGGTGCCGACAAGTCACCTTCGGAACCGAAGCCCAAAACCAAAGATGTGCCACACCCTTCTTCCTCGGCACCAAAAACAGCCTCGACGCCGAAGCCCTCGGCGTCGAAACAAACAAAGGACAAACCTTCGGAGCCGAAAAAACCTGCGGACCCGAAAAAACCTTTGGAGCCGAAAAAGGTCTCGGAGCCACAAACTCCCATACCGAAAACTAAAGAGTCCAAGACCCCGCAGAAAGTTTCAGAAACAAAGGCAAAAGAACATTCTGACCCTAAACCTTCGGCACCGAAAAAGGACATTGTACCCAAACAGTCTGTGCCAGATTTTTCGGATCCAAAGCAAAAAACATTACACATTGACCCAGAAACCGGTCAAGTTGTCGCCAAGCCTCCTAAAAAGAGGAAACTGGACACTCCACCAGACTCTCAAATACCCATTAAACAGAGAGAAATGGGCACTAATACTTCTCCACCTCCCTCTCCTTCTCCAGCTGATCCTAATTTGTTAATTTCAACCACAGGATGAGGAAGATGATTATAATGATGGGGATGGCAACGGAGATCCAGGTAGGGATGATGACGCACATACCATCCCACCCCACACGATGTAGATCCTTGGGATGATTACAATACAGATCCCGATCCATACAATGACCTGGACCTCTATCCCTCTAGGCCATCACCACCAGATGATAATATTGGGTTTGCGCAACTAATTAATAGGGCTGCTCAATACCACGGGGTACAATTACACTCTGATCCCTTAGACGAAGACTTTTTATTGGAAACACTTGCACCCTCACAAAAGTCCACACACACCCTACCAATGCTAAAAGGCATGCTAAAACATGCACCAGAAGTGTTTAAAGACCCTGTCAGAGCCAGAATCCTCAACACCAGGGTGGACAAAAAATATAAGGCAGCTCCCAAAGACCCAGTGTACATCAGAGGTCAGGTCCCTTTAGATTCTCTTGTGGTGTCTAGTGCACGCAAGAGGGCTAATTCACAGATCACAGGCGTCGCCCCTCCTCCTGATAAGGAGTCAAAACTTATAGACGCATCTGGCAAACGAATTGCGTCACAGGCTGGCGGATTGCCAACGCCCAAGCTTTGTTAGCCAGATATGACAGAGCTCACTATGATGAGCTTGAAAAGCTTATGCAAC
The DNA here is from genome assembly GCA_963921515.1 of Calotriton arnoldi. NCBI lineage: Eukaryota > Metazoa > Chordata > Amphibia > Caudata > Salamandridae > Calotriton > Calotriton arnoldi. The sequence continues at coordinate 2,832,055 of CAWUFW010000902.1, forward strand.
ATCTGCCTGACCAATATAAGAACAAAGCTAATAACCTTATACAGCAGGGTAAATTAATAACCAACACATCTATAAAATGTGCCCTCGATGCGGCTGATACAGCATCTCGTGCTATTAATACCAGCGTTTTACTACGCAGGTACGCTTGGCTCCGCATATCCGGATTCAAGCAGGAGGTGCAACCCACTATTCTTAATCAGCCTTTCGACCAAGAGCATCTTTTTGGGCCCACAGTCGCCACATCTTTAGAAAAGATGAAAAAAGATAGTGAGACTGCCAAGTCCATGGGGGCCTTGCAATTGTCTTCCCCTGGAGGCTCTTTTCGTCCCTCCTTTTACAGGGCTAGCTCCAAAACCACTGGCTCAGAACATCCCTCTTCATCATATAAAAGTCCCAATCAAACTACCCCCTCCAGAGGATATTTTCGAGGAGGATACAGGGGTAACAACAATAAGGGAAGCGGCCGCGGTAACAACACCCGCAGCTCCCCTACCACCAAGCAGTGACTTCCCCCCGATCATTCCACTCCTGTCGGGGGACGTCTCTCACAGTTCCTACCTGTCTGGAACTCCATCACAACAGACAGATGGGTAAGACAAATTATCCAGTATGGTTATTGCCTGGAACTCACCTCCACTCCTCCAAACATTCCTCCCAGACAACGTCCAATGTCCTCGGAACATCTGATGCTTCTAAAACAAGAGGTTCTCTCTCTATTACAAAAACATGCAATAGAACCAGTCCCCTCGCCTCATCAAGGCACGGGTTTACTCCCTATATTTTCTAATTCCAAAAAAGAACGGCTCTCAGGCCAATACTGGACGTCAGACCGTTAAACCTTTACATTCAGTCAGACCACTTTCACATGGTCACTCTCCAACAGAGCCCCTGCTTCAACAAGGCGACTTTCTCTCCACTCTGGATTTAAAGGATGCCTACTTCCATATTCCCATTCACCCCGCTCACAGGAAATATCTCGGGTTCGTGGTAGACGGTCAACACTATCAGTTCAAAGTCCTCCCGTTCGGGGTTGCCAGAGCACCCAGAGTCTTCACAAAGTGCCTTGCAGTAGTAGCAGCTCACTTACGAAGACAACATATTCACGTGTTCCCTTATATGGACGACTGGCTCATAAAAGCCAAGTCACTCAACAGCTGTGTGCAACACACACAAAACAATCCAGTTGCTTCACCAATTGGGATTCACGGTGAACCTCACCGAGTCCCACCTCCAACCGTCCAACACACAACAATATCTAGGAGCTACAATAAACACTTCAAAAGCTCTAGCATACCCCAACCCAGTCAGGATATGCAACATTCAAGCTCTAATATCACAATTTCGGCCTCAACACTCATTACCAGCTGAAGTGTTCATGCAGTTAATCGGGATGATGGCCTCTTGCATTCTCATAGTCCCTTATGCAAGACTCCAAATGCGCCCCTTACAGGAGTGTTTGGCACGTCAGTGGAACCAGGCTCAAGGTCAGTTAACAGATCTGGTGTTTGTGGACAGCCGCACACACCGCTCTCTGCAGTGGTGGAACACACAAAACCTTTCCAGAGGGCGGCCGTTCCTCGACCCGGTTCCAAACAAAGTGCTAACAGCAGACGCATCGCTCACCGGCTGGGGAGCTCATCTTCAAAACCATACCATTCAGGTAAAACAACGTCACATAAATTACCTGGAATTACTGGCAATTTTTCTGGCATTAAAATCCTTTCAACTCCATCTAGTAGGCAAAGCTGTCCTGGTCCGTACAGATAACATAACAGCAATGTACTACATACAGAAACAGGGGGGGACACTCTCTACAGCTTTCACACCTAGCTCAACGCATATGGAGATGGGCCATTCCGCAAAACATACATCTCCTTGCAGAACACCTCCCAGGGGTGCACAATCAGATTGCAGATCTGCTCAGTCGTCAAACACAGCAGATCCACAAATGGGAACTTCATCCTCAAGTTCTTCTTCCATTCTTTCACATGTGGGGCCACCCAGAAATAGATCTGTTCGCCACACACCACAACGCAAAATGCCCAACTATCGCGTCCAGGTATCCACACCCATTGTCCAAAGGCAATGCGCTATGGATGAACTGGTCAGGAAAATGTGCTTACGCTTTTCCGCCTCTCCCGCTAATTCCGGTAGTGGTTAGGAAGCTCAAACAGCATTCCCTCACAATGATCCTGGTTGCTCCAACATGGGCCCGACAACCATGGTTCACAACCCTCTTGGAACTATCAGTAGTTCCTCATCAAAAGCTACGCCTCTCACCCAAGCTTCTCACTCAGAACCATGGAGAGATAAGACATCCAGATCCTAGTCAACTCAACCTTGCGATCTGGTACCTGAAGTCTAAGAGTTTGGCTACCTCAATCTCCCGCCAGACTGCATGAACATCATTAAAGAGGCTAGACGTCCTACCACCAGAGCATGCTACGCAGCAAAGTGGAAACGATTTGTAATTTACTGTACAAATAAAATCAATCCACTAGATGCTTCTATTCAAAACATTATCTGTTATCTCTTGCACCTACAACAATGTAACCTAGCATATACATCCATAAGACTACATCTCGCTGCAATAGCAGCTTATCTCCAAAACAGTCAACACTTGTCTTTGTTTAGAGTACCCGCTATCAAAGCATTTATGGAAGGACTTAAAAGAATAATTCCACCCAGAGTTCCACCCTCTCCAGTATGGAATTTAAATGTTGTCCTTACCAGACTCATGGCCCCCATTTGAACCTCTGCACAAATGCGAACTACAGTTCCTCACTTGAAAAGTAGCCTTCCTCATTGCTATCACATCTCTTAGAAGAGTTAGTGAACTCCAGGCATTAACCATACAAGAACCATTTTTGCAAATCCATCATAAAGTGGTTCTTAGGACTAACCCAAATTTTTTACCTAAAGTCGTTTCTGCCTTCCACCTTAACCAGTCTGTTGAACTCCCAGTTTTTTTTCCCTCTACCAGACTCAGTGGCAGAACGGGCTCTTCACACGCTAGTCGTTAAAAGAGCAATACTTTACTACATTGAAAGGACAAAATCCTTTAGAAAGACTAAACAACTCTTTGTGGCTTTCTCCCCACCTCAGAAGGGCAATCCCATTTCAAAAGCGGGGATTGCAAGTTGGATTGTTAAATGCATCCAAATATGCTATCTTAAAGCCAAATGCACATTAACCATTCCCCCTAGAGCTCATTCCACACGTAAACTAGGGGCTTCTATGGCATTCTTAGGGAACATTCCCCTAGATGACATCTGCAAAGCAGCAACTTGGTCTGCACCACACACTTTCACAAAACACTATTGTGTAGATGTGCAAGCAAAACAACAAGCTAGTGTGGGCCAGGCTGTATTAAGAACTCTTTTTCAGACCACTGCAACAGATACAGGTAGCCACCGCTAAGGAGATAACTGCTGTATAGTCTATGCACAAGTATATGATCTACAGCTGATATGCCTTGAACGGAAAATGCTACTTACCAGTATGCATTGCATCTGTTCTTGGCATGTAGAGCTGTAGATTCATATACGCCCACCCGTCTCCCTGGATTCCTTTATCTGTTGCAGTACCATCTTAGTTAGATACATTACACATGGACATCTCTTTCTATTTCTTACTAACTGCATCATAACCCTTCATGGCGAAAACAATCTGAAGATTGAGTCGATGCCCATGAGCACTATCACCCTTAGGAGGAGTCACCTACCTCTTGACTACAAAAACTTCTTCCAAGACAAAAACAAAGTGCAAACATCCGAGCCCAACACCAGATGGCGATCTATGCACAAGTATATGAATCTACAGCTCTACATGCCAAGAACAGATGCATACTGGTAAGTAGCATTTTCCTTCCTCCCATAGGATTGCATTGACTGTTTTCCTTGAAAATTCTGTGTGGAGGTGGTTTGTATAAAACCTTGAAAAACTGCAAATGCGCAAAACTGATTTACTTACCTTTTCTCTAGGAAATGCCCCAGTGTGATATCTAGGCATATCACACTAAGTAGAAAAAGTAACTTAAAAAGTAATCTAAAAAGTAACGTACAAAGTAATCTGTAAAGTAACTGAAAAGTAATTTCGAAAAATTGACTTACCTGTAATTCAACTAACTGCATTTGAAACTGCATTCAACTGTAAAACATTGCATAAGATTTTGCAAAGTATTATTTCACTTACCTGCACCAGGCTTGGCTTGGTTCTAGAAATAAAATAACTTAAGATATTTGATACAAACAAGTTGGTTTGAGTTCAGTCTTTGAGTGTGTGACATCATTTGCTGCCTGAGTGTGTACAACAAATGCTTAACACTACCCTCGGATACAGCCTTACTGCTCACCCCAACTACCACAAATGGAGAGTAAGGTGCTACCTACTTTTACCTGTGCCTACCTTTGGGGTTCCACTGGACTCTGTGCACACTACACCTTATTTTGGTATAGTATATACAGAGCCAGGTTCCTACAACTGGCAACCCATCAAACACTGATACCGTTCTCTTGCCTCAAGGAAGGGCCCAAATCATTCAGAATATTTTTGGCACAGATTCTGATATGGACCGTAATGATGAAGGGGACAAATTTGCACAACCGTCTATTAAGGTCAAACGGTCTGATGAGCTGCAAGATGCTAGTGTGCTGGATACTTATCCAGACACTGATCTGGTCTCTCCACCTGGCTACTGAAGAAAGTGCCTCCTTTGTAGTAGTGATGTGGAGGGCGGTTGAGGTTTTTGACCTCGAATTACCCACTATGGAGGTGAAAACCAGTATTCTCACCAAAATCCTCCACAACGGGCAAACTAATACTGAGCCCCTGCTACCTTTCAATGAGACCATCATAGACACCCTTTTTGGGACATGGATAAGGCCATGTTCTTCGCCGGTAAATAGGCTGTGAGACTCCCCTGCCTGATTTGGCTTTCCTAACGTAGCACCTGACACCAGCAAGCAACCATGAGCAGTGTCAACCACTATGCCTTCCCTACTACTCCACCGGATAGAGAGTCCAAGCACCTTGAAACTTTTGGGAAACTCATGTTCTCCTCCACAAGCCTGGCATTGCAGTCCGTCTGCAAGCTTCCTTTTGGGCCACTATAATCATGGCCTTTGGTATTCCATTGTTCAGGTCATGTTTGCTATACTGGAGGACATGGGCCCCACCCTTGCGATGGCCATGAAGCTTCAAAAGCCATGATTCGTCGTAGGTTGGATACTACAGAGTGTCTTGGTCTAACAATTGGCACTAGTTTGACACCAAGGAGACACGCCTGGACCAGATCTATAGTCTTCATGGATGTCCTATTTTCCTATTGGAGATGATCTTTGATGTCTCTTGTCTCTTTGGTGAGAAGACAGACTTGTAAGAAGCTGGCTCTTTATACAGTATACAAAAAAGAGGTATATTGTGCGAACAGTCCAGGTATCCCTTATGAGTGGACAGGGGCTTGCTTTAGCAATCCCAAGGTGCTCTTTTAGGGGGTAGCGTTGTTGAGCAGCCTTAGGCTTATCAGAGAGGAGTGTTCGACATCTGCAATACGCACACAGCCAATAAATGATGCACACTATTTCTATATAACATTTGGCGCCAAGATCAGCAATATCCGGTAAGTACGTTTCAAGTTATGAATTTTTACAGGTTTGAAAAATCAACACCAAGTGCAATTTCTGAATCGGTAGCGCTATCCTGTGGAGGAAAGGCATACACTGCATACAGGTACTTCACAGCAACTTATGGGACTAATTTCCTTGACTTAAGGTAAGTATGTAGCAAGGTGCAAGGCAGCACCAATAGGCCACCTCGGACGGCACCGTGGTTGGTGCAGAGATGCTTTTCAGCATCAGTGCCCTATGTTAGCTTGTTGGGGAAAAACATGTACTACATTTGAGCACTTCACGGCGACTTACGGGACCAATCTCCTGGACTTAAGGTGAGGATGGGGCAAAGTCCAGGGCCACACAAACAGGTCACCTTGGGAAACTCTGGGGCATCCGGGTGCAGAGGTGTGTTACGGCGTCGTGTCTCCAATGTTATCCTATGGGGGAAAAACATGTACTACATTCGAACACTAACGGCGACCTATGGGACCAATCTCCTGGACTTAAGGTGAATATGGACCTAGCTTCGAGGCCACAACAACAGGTTACCTCAAGAGGCTCTGGGGCGTCCGGGTGCAGAGGTGTGTTGCGGCGTCGGGTGCCCAATGTTAGTCAATGGGTATCGGTCCGGTCGGAAAGAGGCTGCAGGTTTGGACTGGGAAACCAGTCAGGCTGAAACAACAAGGGGACTCAAGTCTCATGATGCTAGGTGTCTTGAGGCGTTGGGTTTTTCATAGCTAAGTCACTCACGGAGGTTGCACCAAGAGGCTGTAGGGGGCGTTGAGCAGTCCCCTTCTGGCAAACCCAAGGTGGGCTTCTTCTCTGGAGGGCTGGGGGACCACACGGGCACAGTTGGCCCACTTCAGTTCAGGCTTGAAGCGATGGGTGCAGTGGTGTTGGCCGGTGTCTGGTTTACGCGGTCCGGAGTTCTCACAGTTCTTTCTTTGGTTCCTGCAGGGTGCAGGGAAGCAGATCTGCTGCTCCACGAGAGTTCTTGACTATTGGCAGAAGTGCTGATGGTTCTCCCAGGCTTTTAAAGGCACAGCAGCTTACAGAGTAAGTTCACTTTGGCGCAATCGTTGGGAACAGCGGACAGGCTGGTAAAGTTGATGGCAAGTCAGTTGCTCCTACCACAATTCTGTTTTTTTGCGTCTCTTCAGTCCTTTTAGGTTGGCAGGATCTGATTTCCTGGTGCGAGGGGCGTTAGGGGAGTGTACTGTAGTAGCCAATGGGCAACTGACCTCTGGGGTCACTACGCCCCCTATATGACTACTTCGTGTGGGAAGTGGGCATAACCCTGCCCCAGAGTTCCTAAGTTTGCCATCACAAAGATGGCAGACTTATGATGTTCGTCTTAACTTCAGGTAGCCCTTCTTCGTGGTGGAACTAGCCTGAAGGTGAACATGCCTCTCTGACTATTAATTTTCCCGCCTGTCCAGGTGCCAAATGGGCTTTGGACAGAGGGGGTCGGCATCCTCTACTGTGAGGGAAGCCAGATTTGCATAGCCCCCTGCCTTTGAAGCCCCCTGCCTTGGAATGCTAATTCGCAGGTCGTCCTGTGGGAGCGGATGTAAACACCCTCTACCCGAGCAGGCTTTGTTCCTGACCTCCTGAGACCAAAGGCCCTCACCTCTGGGGGTCAGAAACTGGTCTGTGGTGGCAGGCTAGCTAGGACTAGTCAGTCAGCACACTGGTAGTTGGTAGGTTTTCAGGGGGTACCTCTAAGGTACCCTCTGGGTGCATGTATTAATAAATCCATCACTGGAATCAGTGTGGGTTTATTCATACAAGATGTTTGATACCAAACATCCCTAGTTTCAGTGAAGCCATCATCTAGCTGAGGAACTCGTTTTTACCAGTGTCCAGCACATGTCCTTAAAATGGATTCCTTGGTCGCTTGTACTGGCAGTAATCGAACTGGCTAGCACAGGTGCATATCTGCTCATGCAGATATATCCACACATGCGATATAATGCACCCTGCCTTAGTAAGCCTGCTGTAGGGGTGACTTAAAAATATTGCGTGCAGTGTTAGGGGACATGGCACACAGGTGTGTGACTTGTCGTGTTTTCACTTTTTAGAGCACCTTGTCACGCAATCCACAGTGGCAGTCTGTGTGAGTTTGGTGCTGGGTCCCTTAGAGTGGCAGAAGATATGCAGCAGCTCTTAGAGACTGTAGGAAGCTGGCTCTGTATATACTACACCAAAGTGAGGTATAGTGTGCACAGAGTCCAGTGGAACCCCAAAGGTAGGCAGAGGTAAAAGTAGATAGCACCTTACTCTCTATTTCTGGTAATGTGGGCGAGCAGTAAGGCTTTATCAGAGGATAGTGTTAAGTATTAGTTGTACACTCAATCAGCAAATGATATCACACACTCAAAGACTGAACTTCAGACCAATTGGTTTTGTATAAAAATACTCTTTTAGTTATTTTATTTCCTAGAACCAAGCAAGCCTGGCACAGGTAAGTGATAAGTACTTTGCAGTATCTGAAAGAGACACGTTAGTGACAGATTCCTTACCTTAGAATATCCCCAGGCGTCAGGCTGGATCCGGAAAGTTTTTGCGTAGCAGTACCCTTGCGCGTCGGTAGGCGGCGTCGTGCGGCTCCGCGTCCGTCGTCGGCGCCGGGATGACGTCGCGGGCAGTACTTAGACGCCGCCCCTGCGCGCTGACGTCAGTTCTTCTTTTTCCGCGCCAGTAAGCGCAGATCCGGGAAGAGCAGTGCCCTAGTCATCTTTTTTGACTAACTTTTTGGTGATTTTTTCACTGTTTTTCTACACGAGTCTCTCGACTCCGAAGGTGTCGGTAGGGATGCCCGGCTTCAAGCCCTGCGACGTCTGTGGTCGCATGATGTCGATCACAGACCCGCACTTAGAGTGTCTCTACTGCCTCGGCCGCGACCACGACACGAAGTCGTGCCCCGACTGCCGGGCCTTGCACCCGAAGGCTTTGTGAGAGCGGTCTCGAAAGCTCCTCGAGGTCCGGCAGTCGGCTCCGCGCCACACCAAGCCCCGGTCACGTGAGAGGTCGAGGGGCCGGTCGCGGAGTCCTCATTGGTTGTCGGGGTCCAAGTCTTCGCACTCCTCCGGTAAGTCGAAGCATAAAAAGTCTAAGAAGCGTCATCGCTCCAAGGCTTCGCCTCGCCGGTCTCGCGACTCGGCTGAGGCTCCTATCGGCACCGTCCCCGCGGCTCCGGGAGTGCCTGTGGAGCCGCCCCCGCATTACCCGTCCTTCCCGGGTTTGGGGGCGACTCCGGCCGAGATACAGGAATTCCGGTCGGCCATGGCCCGCCTCTTCGGGCCTCAAGGTCCCCCCGGTGCGCCTTCAGGCCCCGCGGGCCCTGATGGGGTTTCCCCGGCGCCGCCGGCGACTCCGGTCCCGGCGCCGCCTGTAACACCAGCCTCGGTCCCGGCTTCGGCCCCGATCCCGGCTCCGGTGCTGCCGCAACCCCCATCGACGCCGGTTGACCTAACTTCACCTCTGCCGGCGCCGATGTCTCCGGTGCCGTTCCCGACGCCGCCCGGGGCTCCGGGCGGCGTCGTTCCCCGGTTCTCTCCGGATCCGGACATGGCGCCGGACCGGCGTCGCTCAACGCCGGCTCCGACGCCGCTGGGACTTTGGGTCCCACATGTCCCTCCTCCTCCTCCTTATTTTGAACCTGAATTGGAGGACGGAGATAACTGGGAGGGGTCTGATGACCCTCTCACACAGCAGTGAGAGTTTGATCAGGACTGGACTGAGGAACTTGGGGATGCCAGTGGGCTGGACACCTCCCCTGACTCTGGCATGCTGTCTCCTCCATCCGTGGCAACGGAGGAGGGAGCAAACTTTGCAACGGTGTTGCGTAGAGCAGCTGGGGCCTTAAACCTCCAGTTGCCTACAGTGGCTGTCAGGACTAACATCCTGACGGAAGTGCTTCAGCCGGCGGCTACCTCCTCGGAACCACTGCTGCCGTTCAACGAGGCGCTTTCAGACGTTCTTTTGGGCACCTGGTCCAAGCCCACCACAGGGGCTCCTGTGGATAGGAACGTGGCCCGACGCCATCGCCCTGCTCCGGGCGACCCCCCGTTCCTCTCTCTACACCCCACCCCTGAGAGCTTGGTGGTCCAAGCCTCTGCTTCCCAAAGCGCCTTCCCTACCGCTCCCCCGGATAGGGAATTCAAACGCCTGGATCAATTTGGGAAGAAGGTCATTTCTTCCACCAGTGCTGGCTTGCGGTCAGTCAACACCACTTGCCTCTTGGGCCGATATTCCCACTCCTTGTGGGACTCGGTGGCGCAAGTTCTGCCTCAGTGTCCTGAGGAGGTCCAGACACTGCTTTCCCGCACCATTGCGGAGGGAAGAGATGCGGCAAAGTACACCATCAGATGTGGCCTTGATACAGCCGACTCGCTAGGCAGATCGCTTGCGACGACAGTGGCGCTGCGCCGTCACGCCTGGCTGAGGACCACTGGTTTCTCGGGTGATGTCCAAAACTCTCTTATGGACATGCCCTTTGATGGAGTCGGTCTTTTTGGGACAAAGGCAGACCATGCGCTGGAGCGCTTTAAGGACTCGCGGGCTACAGCCAAGTCCCTGGGCCTTTCTGCTGTGCGCCCTCAGCAACAGTCTGCTTTTCGCCCCTTTCGTGGCCACGGTAGGGGCGCCCCTTCACGTCAGCAGCCCAGCCACCGGCCCGCGCAGCAGGCGTCTTCGCGTGGCCGAGGACGTGGATTCCGCTGTGGCGGATCGGGCCACCAGCGTGCGGGTCAGGCCACCACCTCCAACCCGTCCGCGGCCTCCAAACCCTCCTAGTCCCTCCTTTCAGGTGCACAGCACGCCGGTAGGGGCAGGGTCCGCCATCACCTTCCCCACTGGCGTACCATCACCTCGGACAGGTGGGTCTTGGACATTGTCCGAAGGGGCTACTCCCTCCCCTTCGAGTCCACCCCCAGCCATGCCACCTCAATTCCACCGCATGTCAGGGGATCACTTGGTACTTCTGCAGAAGGAAGTCACGGCCCTCTTGGCCAAGAGGGCCATCGAGCATGTTCCGACCCCAGAAGTAGGGCGTGGTTGCTACTCCCACTACTTCCTGGTGCCCAAAAGGACAAGGAGGACATGCGTCCTATCTTGGACCTCCGGAACGTCAATCGCTTCCTCCGGAAGGAGAAGTTCAAGATGCTCACCCTAGCTCAGGTCTTGACTGCCCTCGACCCTGGAGACTGGTTGGTAGCGTTGGACTTGCAGGACGCATATTTCCACATCCCCGTCCTGCCGGCCCACCGGCGTTACCTTCGGTTCACGGTAGGCCCCGAGCATTTTCAGTTCACTGTGCTCCCCTTTGGCCTTACCAGTGCCCCTCGGGTGTTCACGAAAGTGTTGGCGGTGGTCGCAGCTCATCTGCGCCGGGCAGGGGTTTCAGTCTTCCCCTACCTCGACGACTGGCTGCTGAAGGCGGGCTCGTCCCAGGCAGTCGTCTCCCACCTCCAGACTACGGCCGAACTCCTGCACTCGCTGGGGTTCTCCATCAATGTGCCGAAGTCGCATCTGATTCCTTCTCCACAGCTCCTTTTCATCGGAGCAGTTCTGGACACGACGCAGTTTCGGGCCTATCCTCCCGAACGGCGAGTCCGGGATATTCAGGCTATGATTCCGATCTTTCAGCCTTTATCCTGGGTTTCGGTACGGATGACCCTGAGGCTGCTGGGCCTCATGGCCTCCTGCATCCTGCTGGTCAATCATGCCAGATGGCATATGCGGGCTCTGCAGTGGGTGGGACCTGAAGTTCCAGTGGGCGCAGCACCAGGGCAACCTGTCCGATCACGTCCAGATCTCGGAGGGGACTGCAAAACAGTTGCAGTGGTGGCTCTCGAACCGGCAATGGGTCATGGGCAGATCCCTCTCCCTTCCCCAGCCAGAGCACACAGTTGTGACGGACGCGTCCCTTCTGGGGTGGGGCGGTCACATGGGAGAGGCGGAGATCAGAGGCCTCTGGTCTCTGGCGGAGTCCCGGCTCCATATCAACCTTCTGGAGCTCCGGGCGATCCGACTTGCACTCAAGGCATTCCTTCCCTCTGTCAAAGGGAAGGTAGTGCAGGTGTTCACAGACAACACCACCGCCATGTGGTACTGCAACAAGCAAGGCGGGGTGGGGTCGTGGACCCTATGTCCAGGAGGCTCTGCGCCTCTGGACATGGCTGGAACATCAGGGCATTTTCCTGATGGTTCAACACCTGGCAGGTTCCCTGAACGCCAGGGCGGACGAACTCAGCCGCAGGTGCATGATGGATCACGAATGGCGTCTTCACTCGGAAGTGGCGCAAGGACTCTTTCTACAGTGGGGAGAGCCTTGGTTAGATCTATTCGCCACCGAAGAGAACGCGCAATGTCATCAGTTCTGCGCGTTGGAATTTCCAAGGCGGCACTCGCTCGGCGACGCTTTTCGTCACGAGTGGAGTTACGGTCTATTGTACGCTTTTCCGCCTATACCACTTCTACCCAGAGTGTTGAAGAAGATTCGGCGCGACCGGGCCCAAGTCATCGTTGTGGCTCCGGACTGGGCTCGAAGAATTTGGTATCCCGAGCTACTCAGTATGAGCGTCAATCCCCCGATCCGTCTGCCTCTTCGGGAGGATCTTCTGTCGCAGCAGCAGGGGACGGTCCTCCACCCTAACCTGTCCAGCCTCCACCTGCTTGCGTGGAGATTGAGCGGCGGCAGTTGATTCCTTTCGACTTGCCTCCCGAAGTTTGTGATGTGATTCTGGCAGCCAGGCGTCCCTCCACTAAGGTGGTATACGCCTGCAGGTGGAACAAGTTTGTGGCATGGTGCACAGCAAAGGCTGTGAATCCCCTTTCTGCCCCTCTTTCTGAGGTTCTTCTGTTCCTTTTTCCCTGGCCCAACAGGGTTCTGCCCTGGGTACCATCAAGGGCTATCTTTGTGCCATCTCGGCCTTCCTCAGGCTTCCTGATCAGCCCTCCTTTTCAAGTCCCCTGTTGTTAACAGGTTTCTAAAAGGCATTACACACCTCTTCCCTCCTGTTCCGTTTGTGATGCCTCAGTGGGACTTGAACTTGGTTCTTACCTTTCTTATGTGCGCTCCCTTTGAGCCTCTACATAACTGTCCTCTTCGTCTTCTGACTCTGAAGACAGCCTTTCTGGTGGCCATCACCTCCGCTCGGCGGGTGAGTGAGCTCCAGGCTCTATCATGCAAACCTCCCTTTCTGTCTGTCCATCCAGACAAGGTTGTTCTTAGGACGCGTCCGTCCTTCTTGCCAAAGGTGGTTACTGCCTTCCACATTGGGCAGACCATCACTTTGCCCACCTTCTTTCCGCCTCCGCATCCTTCCAGAGAGGAAGAGAGGCTCCACCGTCTGGACCCAAAACGTGCGCTCTCCTTCTATATTGACCGCACAAAACAATTCCGGGTGGATGACCAGCTCTTTGTTGGCTACGTGGGCGCCAAAAAGGTCGGGCGGTGCACAAGAGGACCATCTCCCGCTGGGTTACCTTGTGCATCAAGACCTGCTATTCTTTGGCTAAGAAGGAGCCTCCTGTTGGGCTGCGTGCCCATTCCACCAGGGCAACGGCTGCTACCACGGCCTTGGGCCGCGGTGTTCCGCTGCCGGTTATCTGTCAGGCAGCTACGTGGGCCTCGCTGCACACGTTTACAAAGCATTACTGCCTTGACAGTCAGGTCCGGAGGGACGGCTTCTTTGGCCGTTCTGTCCTCCAGGACTTCCTTGTCTGATCTTTGTTCGCAGACCAACCACCGGGGTTGGTATTGCTGGGGTATCTATTCTAAGGTAAGGAATCTGTCACTAACGTGTCTCTTTCAGATGCACAAGTTACTAACTTGTGTAACGATATATCTGTAAGAGACAGTAGTTAGTGACAGATTCCTTACCGCCCCACCCATCCTCCCCGTTCTGCGAACTGATTTCTAGGGTTAAGGACATCCCTTTCAGGGCCCTAGTATTTTTCAGACACCTATGTCAGCTTCTTGCATGGCTCTGCGTTCCTGGCGCGGAAAGTCGTGTACAGAACTGACGTCAGCGCGTAGGGGCGGCGTCTAAGTACTGCCCGTGACGTCATCCCGGCGATCACGACGCCGACGACGGACCCGGAGCCGCACGACGCCGCCTACCGACGCGCAAGGGTACCGCTATGCAAAAACTTTCCGGATCCAGCCTGACGCCTGGGGATATTCTAAGGTGAGGAATCTGTCACTAACTACTGTCTCTTACAGATATATCGTTACACAAGTTAGTAACTTGTGCATTAAGGTATCTACCACCTCGTAAAAATCAACATCGAAAGGCATATATTCGAGGGGATCCCCCTGTGCTTAATCAAAGGGCTAAAATAGCGCTGGCAGTTGGGAAAGTGGTGAAAGTAGTGAAGACTCCCCCCCCCCCCCCACCCCACCCCACCCCACCCCCTGAATAGAGCCAGGCAGGCACAATACAGCTATGAAAAGGGTTTAAGAGACAACCAAAAAGTTTTAGGTGGGCAATGCCTCACTGCTGCGGGTCTAAACCATAGGACACTCTCCCCTGATGCTGTAAAATATGAAGGGGACCAAGCCTGGGACGTGTGTTCCTGCATGTGTAGCACGCTTCTTCAAAAACGCCTTAAGCCATCAGAGGGGGTCAGCGCAGTGGCAGGATGCCTGACCGGCCACAGTAGAAGAGGGGAATACTGATACCTCCCCAAACCCCCTCCACCCCCCCACCAAAAAAAACCCTGTGCAGGCCCTTTGTCGTTTTCCCTACGTTAGCATGAGCACGTTGCAGTCTTCACTTTGCTTTGCACACGTTACTATACACACGTATTTTACTATGTGCCACACTGTACTTTCACACAGAACTTACTGTTGTTTTTGCGTTCTGTTCTTTCTTGGGACTTAGTCTGAACACCGTAGACAAGGTCAAACAACAGTGCCCATTGTTGTTCTGTTTTGGTCAGGCTCTAGCATATGGATACTCAAAGTACGGCCCGGGGACTGTATGCGCCCCCCCTGACCTTTCCATGCAGCCCCCTAATTAACAGGAGGTATGGGCTGATGTTTACTCCACTAAGCACTAACAATAAAAAAGATATTAAAAAGACAGGCAATGATTTATTTCAGGAACGAAGTACCTTGGGAGTCCTGCTCTTAACTTGAGAAACACCTTCACTTTTAAAGACATCTTGCACCAAAAGAGCAAAATTGAGTCTCTTCAAAATTCAAAAAGTGTATTTAATTAAGATGCTGAACCTTGTCACCTTAGTACAATTAATTATATCCGTGCATTGAGCAGTATTCATTTAAAACACGAATTTAGAAACATTAATTCTTCCCCCTACCCTGACAACAAAGCCAATAGTGAACTAAAGAGGCAAGTTAGTTATGTGCACTTTTTGGGTGGCCTGGGTTCCTATTATACATAAACAAAACGATAGTTTAACACACAGGAGAAGGTTTTGTACAGTGCACACCCTGAAATCATGTATTTAGTATTTCGAGGTCCTCTTATATGTGATGATGAAGAAAAATGAGGGAATGTGAAATTAAACAGTTGCCTAGGATCACGCAATTTGGAAAGTGGGGCAACCGGGATTAATACCGGTTTTCTGGTTTCACATTGTTCAATCCAGTCACTACATGTATATCCTTCCCTTCGCCTACACCTACCCTAGGGCCAGTCCCAGCACCCCCTCGCGCGACCGCCACCCCGCTGGCATCAATGCATCCCTCTGGCACATCCCAGGCCAAACTTTTTGGCCCCTGGGAAAATGTTTGCGAGTACCAATGCTCTAGCACATAGACAAAACACAAAAATGCAGCTGTTGTTTGTGAACACGTACTCTTTGTCATATAAGTATGCACAGACATGCAGACAGACAGCCGAGATTGCGACTGCATCTGAGATGTAGAACCTTCATCTGTGCATGCTAAGGTACGTGGTCCGCTGCCAACACCCAGAGATCTTTTGATATATAATCACTTTGCTCCTGTAGAGGGGGGGGGGGCTAGCTTACCCTGTCTTATACAATAACAGATCCTTTTATGATTTATGGATTACTTTCTATCTTCTTACTTATTGTGGCACATATACAGCATACTAGAGCACGATAGTTAAAGTAGATATTTTAAACTTTTCTCGTGTCTCTGTCGGATCTTATTGTGGACAAGTACGAGTGTGAGAGCGAAAGGGTGTGTTCTGTCACTTCTAATCCTGAGAGAGTCAGGAGTGTTGTGTTCTGGGGTGTCTAATCACTTGTTCCTCTGTGAGTGAGTAGGAGGGCAAGTGAGACACTATAGCTAGTCGACCCTGGAATCATGGGCACTAAGGTGGTAGGATAACTCAGTTCCTGCCACTAAGGTTCTATGGTCCCAAGCATAGTTTGTGTTTTGCGCAGAATCCCTGCAACACACCCCCAAGCATGTGACTTGGTCTCGCTCCAGATCTCCATTATCGTTGATGCAGAGCTTAGTCTCAGTACAGCCCAAATTTTTGGATCCAGCGACAATGCCTCAAGTGGAGGCCTTCAAGGAGGCCATGCTCTGCGACTTCTGCACTTTTGTTCTCTCTATTGTGCCCCAAGGATCTGCAGGGTCATCCAGTTGGACCACTGGCAGGTCTGCCCTCTACACCATCTTTGCCTCTCCAGCCCAATTCGGGTTCAGCAGTGGCGCCAGTGCTGCTTAAGTTCCCCTAGTCACCCACTGCAACGGTTCCCTTTGTATTTTTGCAGGTACCAAACCATTGTGCTTTCCGACTGAGCAGAATCCATCCTAACCTCGACAATATCCGCGCCCTGAACCCACCAGAGTACAGTCAGCCAGCATCCCTTCAGATTCTAATGCCCCTTGCCCCTACCACAACATCGGGCACAGGCTTTACACACACTGATTTGGATAATGATCATTTTGATGAGGGAGATTATTTTGTTCCCCAATATGATGAAGAAAATTGGTATGAGAAACAACAAAATATCAGGGACCTGGATACTTCTTCAACTCTTGGCCTTGTTTCTCCTACTGACTCTGCCACAGAAGAATTTGCCTCCTGCACGGTCATTATGCAGAGGGCAGCAGAAGTACCTGACATACAACTACCTACTATGAGGTTAAGACTAATGTTCTTACAGAGGTACTTCAGACTGGTGAAGCACCTACAGAACCTCTAATAGCATTTAATGAGTCCTTCACAGTTATCCTCTTGAACACTTGGACGCAACCATGTTTGGGAAGACCAATCAATAATCAGGTCACTCAGTAACATTGACTAGCACCAGATGACCCCACGCCAGTGAGCTTGGTGGTGCAGTCATCCACTAGTAAGGAAAATCCCAATGCCTTACCCCTCCACCCCACCTAGTTATGAATCTAAGCGACTAGAAATATTTGCAAGCACAGCTTTTCCTCCACAAGCCTTGCTCAGTGATTTGTAAGCGCCAGTTGCTTTCTAGGCTGCTACTCATGTCCTATGTGGCAGAGTGGCCCAGGTTTTACCAGAAGTTCTGGATAACATCTGGGCGTCCCTGACCCAGGCTATCCAGGATGGCAGTGATGCAGCAAAATTTATTGTTTGCTTTAGCTTGGATACAACCGTCTGCATAGATCGGGCGATTGGTGCGACTTCAGCACCATGCCTGGATAAAGTCTGCAAGCTTCTCTGGGAATTTCCAAGTGCTACTCCTCGATGAGGTGTGTGAGCTTCTCCAGCAGGCGTTCCTAATAGACTTGTCATTTGATGGCTCTCGTCTTTTTGGCGAGAAAGCGGACTCCGCCCTGCAACATTTTAAAGAAAGCATGGCCACAGCATGTTCATTGAACCTTTCTGCCCCATCCGTAGAGTTCCATAATTAATTTTGCCTCTTTCAAGGCAATGGTAGGAGTCTCCAAAACTGCCAACATCCACCCCCTGTTGCAAGCCCAACAGGTCTTCCATCCCTTTCATGGCAGAGTCTGTGGCTTACAAAGGCACACCTAGGGCATATGGGGCAACCGGCAGCACAGCCTGTTGCCTGTGCTGTCGCAGCCTCAAAACCTCTCTATTGTGCTCTTCATGTCACACAGTCATCCTATTGTCCCAGCATTTCCTTCAAGGAATCGTCTATTGTGTTTAAGTCCTCCTGTTTATTTCTACGCCCGCACCTTCCACAAACATCACTGTGGCTGATGGAGGACAACTTGTCCGTATTACAGCAGGAAGTGCAGGCCCTTTTGCCAACTGAGCCATCTAAAGGGTTCTGGCCTCGGAAGTAGGAACTGAGTATTACTCCTGCTACTTCCTTGGGCCGAAGAAGGACGTATGCTTTTGTCCTGTCTTCGATCTTCACCATATCAACGGCTTCCTATGGAAGGACAAATTCAGTATGCTCACTCTAGCCCAGGTCCTGTCTGCTCTGGAGACTAGATGGTAGTATTGATCTGCACAATGCTTATTTCCATATACCGGTCATGCAGGCCCACAGGGGCTACTGGCGGTTCACAGTAGGCCAGGAGCATTTTCAGTTTGCAGTGCTCCCTTTTGGCCTCACCAATGCCTCTTGGGTGTTCACAAAAGTGATGGTGGTGGTTGCAGCACACCTTCGGAGTTTGGGGTGCCAGTCTTTCCTTACTTCGATGAATGACTGTTGAAGGTGGACTTGCATCACAGTCAACCACCTACAGACGACGGCATACCTCCTAACATAGTTGGGCTTCACTATCAATGTGCGGCAGTCGCACCAGCTCCTTTGAGGAAGCTCATGTTCATCTAAGCCATTCTGGATAGGGTAGGGTTTCGTACTTTTCCCCAGAGGGGAGAGCCTACGACATTTGGGCCATGATTCTGATGTTTTAGTCTCTGGCTTGGATCACAGTAGGGATGATTTTGAGGCTACTGGGATTGCTGTCCTCTTGCATCCTACTGGTCAAACATGATGAACGACATAAGTAGTAGATTTAAGGTACCAGTTGGCACAGCACCGGAGGCATCTGTTAGATTGCATCCAGGTTTTAGAGGAGACTGCAAAAAACCTGCAGTGGTGGCTGCTGGACCTTAACTGGGTTTGTGGCAGACACCTCTCCTTACTCCACTCAGGTTTGACAATGGCCACAGAAGCACCATTTCTGGGTTGTGGAGAAGTGGAGATCGGAGGCCTCTGGTCTATGGCAGATACTTCATTCCAAATCAGTTTGTTGGAATTGAGGGCGAATCACTTGGTGTGGAAGTCCTACTTGCCTTTCATAAGAAGAATGCTGGTGAATGTACTCATGGACAACAACAACACCACTGTTGTAGGGATTCTGCACATATACAGAGCTATCCACAGGATAATAGGACCTCGGAGTATAGTGGTGAACCAACCATGCACCTTAGTACCCACAATCCGACTAGCTTTAGCGTCTCATTAGCAGCGATGCTACCAATGATTAGACAACCCAGAACACGGTCTCTCTCTCTCAGGACTCGCG
This sequence comes from Calotriton arnoldi, assembly GCA_963921515.1. Lineage (NCBI taxonomy): Eukaryota > Metazoa > Chordata > Amphibia > Caudata > Salamandridae > Calotriton > Calotriton arnoldi. The sequence continues at coordinate 2,851,099 of CAWUFW010000902.1, forward strand.
GGAGCAAGAACACCCTTTCATAACTCACTCATACTTGTCCACAACGTGCGTAATAAGAGACACAGTATAGTTTAAAAGGTTTATTTCAACTATCGTGCTCTAAGATACAGTACACGCGCCGGTACTATCAGCATAATGCATAATGATAAAATAATAAGCATAGTTGCAATTCCATAGAATACAAACGGGGAAAGCATTTCATAAAGCAGTGGATATAGGGCTAAATGGCCTTACCACCCTCCCCGTGCTATTAACTAGTTTATTATAAAAATAGAAGACCTCTGGGCTTTGTCCGGCGGACCCTCATACCTCAATATCTTGATGCAAGGTTTACATCATCAGACAAGCACAGCTCTTCTCCCTGGAAAGGTTTTTCTCCAAGTGCAACAAACAGCGAGATCACAATATTAAAAGCACATGAATTTCTCCAGTGCAGCTGTACATAGTGTTATGTCTAAGTGCGAGGGAATGGCCAGATCAGCAAGAACAAGGGACTTTGTTTTTCGACCTTGTACATGTTGTGCAGACGAAACCCACAGGGAACAGGAGAAAAGGTGAAAGGCAGAAAGGCAGACAGTTCTAATATAGCCGGGCACAAGCAGAGGCTGGAAAAACAAAGTCACAAAGTAACGTGCGCAAAAAGGCATCATGGCAGCCAGGCCAACTCAGCAATGCAGACCATGAGGCCACAAACCACATGACACCCTCCCCTGGTCAGTCCATTGGCGAAGACATAGGACGAAGACAGAGTTCAAATAGATGGAGCAGAACGGAAACGTCTGTGTTGGAATAGTCCCAATGAAGGACAATGAATGGGAGAGTAAAAAAAAGTGTAGAAATAAAAAAAAATCCAGTGAAGCAGGACGCTGAAAGCAGAGGCCCCTTAATCCAATAGAGTGTAAGTGCAGAAAAACGCCACACCTTCCAAGAGGACATCGTTGGAATCGTCAGAAAAAAGATACGCCATCCAGTTCACCAAATCAAAACTGCATTCATGTTCCTCGCAAGAGGGAGCAGTGATCAGCATTGCGGGACAACTTGCGTGATACTCAATATAACTCTGTCGTAGGAGAGTCTGAGCAGCCGCCCAGAAATCCCATTGTGCCAAAATTCCAAGTGCAGCCGCACGCGCCATGAAGCCATCACCGGAACAGTCCCGTTCATGGGCCTCTAAGGGACCCACTAACTGGACCAAATCCGGGTCAGACAGACGTATTGGAGAGGCAATAATCCAAGGACCATGAGAAAGGACATCGGATGCAAGACATCACAGGTTGCACGCAAGTGAAATACGCAAAGCGAAAAGAAAGTCTATAGGACACACTGAGTGTCGCCAATGGCAGGATGCCGAACCCGGCGAGGATGCGTTCACGGAGTATCCGGAGTCGACCTTGGTCGAGGAGGGCCCCAGGAAGTGCAGCCATTGCGTAGTAAACAGATCAAAAGCAATATAACAGCCGCTAAGGCGAGGATCAACGGAAAGCCGCCAAAGACGCTGGAAAAAATGGAATGAATAAAAGCCGGTATTACACCAAAGATAGTTTGAAAGGAGGTAACAAGGCCAGAGCCCACAACTTTAAAAAAGTGCACAAGACCTTCGGTGCGTGATGCATTGAAAACACAATGAATCAGCTCACCGAAATGTTGTGGGAGGTTTGTGTTCAAAAGGGCCTGTATTTCACTGTGGGTACTAGCCACCTGGAGGATGAATGTCTCCCGTGCGGATGTGAGCATAACCTCCTGGTTCAATAATAGCGCCTTTATTCTGCTCAATTTATTGAAATCTGCCTTCAAAGTCGGAATGGAAGGCCAAATGGAACTATCTATGATGTCGTGCGGGGGAGGAAAAAGCACATTTTTACAGCACACAACCCGGTGGGAAACAGTTTCAATATAGGGGATGCCAGCCAGCATTCCACAGCAGTCCTGATTATTCAGAAGGAGATAGCTACCATTTGCAAGCACAGTAAAAGTAGGGGATATAGCAGGAGCAGGGATGCCTTTCAAAACACAAGCAAGATTCGGAGCCGAAACATTACAAGCCCCGTGCAATTTAATGTTCTTACAAATAAGGGAATGACCCACAGTAGAATCGCATGACTCTCCTGTGAGAAAAACTTCCTTTCCGTCCCTAAGGCATCTGTATAGAAAAGGCAGGTACCAAAGTTCATGCAAGAAGGCACTCCCTAGAGGCTGAAAACGGCCAACAGGATAATGTTTCATGCAGGAACTGAACTCAAATAAAGAAAAAGGCAAAGCAATAACCCCGTGAATTAGCGACACTGCAGAATCCAATTCCGCCACAGACAATGGTAAGGGCTCTATTTTTTCGATATGTAAGAGAGTGTATGTGGCCTCTTTCATGGACATGAATTGCTGTTTCTCAGTTAAATTAAACGGCAAGAATAAGGCAGAGGTGTTTAAAAAGTGCCAAGGAACTTTATCCATTTTAAGTGTTTGCAAAGTCCATGCAAACTGCATCACTGAACGCAATTGATTTTGACCATGATATAACACAGAAACATCATCTTGTACAATATCAACAACAGAGGAAACAATATTCTCTAATGTGTAAATGCGGGAAGACAGGGTATTAATACTATTGTCAACAGCAAGCACCTTTTCTAAATTTGCTTGATCGATTTCCCGTTGACGGGAAGCAGCTTCAATTTGCGAAAGCTTCCAGAGTTCATTGTAAGTCTCATAAATGAATCTCTTAGGTCAAGGGCCACGAGGCCCCAGAACAAAATCGGACAGATCAATGTCGCCTGATAGGAGGGATAAATGTTGTTTTACAGAATCCAATGAAGAGTGCTGCAACCACTGTTTACACAATTTACCAACAGAATGTCGTAACAGTACGAGAGTCAGAAAACCTCGGATCTGGCCTATCCTGTTTGTAACCAGGAGCTGAGTCATGAAAACGCAGCTGGCAGGCATTCGATGCTATGGGCCAAGTCAACCAGGGTGACTGAACAAACGTAGAGACATTAAACGAATTGTTCTGAAACAAAGCTTGCAAATCGGCAAGGGAAATATTGAAATGCAAGCTCTCGTTGGGAGTGGAAGACAATCCAGGAATCGAAGGTGCATTTAATTGTTTGGAAGTAGCCAAACCCCAACACGTTGTTTGATAGATTGTATGATTTAAAAATAAAATTTGGGCCGGGATGAGGCAAGCACTGTGCAAGGCTTCCGTGCCTTGTACCTGCCATGATTTGGAGCCCCAAATAGATTTTAAGTCAATGGTGTCCCGCCAGAGTTCATAACCACCCACCGCTAATGCGTTCAAAAAGGAACCCGAATATAGCAATTTGGTGTGGGTCAACATGATTTTCTGAGTGGACGAAGTGTTTAATTTAAAATAGTAGGACCCAGGGTTCGATCTATCAAAGTCTGTAAAATAAGTAAACTTATTTCTAAGAGTTTGGGAGCTACCTGGCAAAGGGGACGGACAATGTTCCCATTGGGTGTAATTAAAAGAACCCCGAAGGGTACTCGGTTTATGGAGAAAGTGGTTGCCCCAATGCTGGTAACAATATAAGTCAGCATAACTTGCAGAATTTAAATACAGATCTTCAGCATTAAAGGCAACATAATATTTCAAATCAGTAAATAACGATTCAACGGCATGCACATCCCAATCGTCAGAATGAATATTACTTTTAACGACGTCACCCATTGAAACACGGAGGACATTTGGTACATTAATAATTTCGGTTGGTCCATGAATTTGGAAATTTACCGCATCCCATACGATGCCATCAGCAACTGGGAAAGCTGAAATGTTCACAAATGTGTGGTCACGCTTCATGATGTGAGAGGAAGAATGCGGAACCAAAGTTCCAGCGACACAGTTCACTGCAGAGCGTTCTGGTAAATAGTGACCATTGATGAGTAGAAAAAAACTGTCACAAAGCCAATGGACATGAACAGAAAAATCAGGAATAGTACCAACCAGATGTATGTCCATAGTGGGATCAAAAAATTGTCTCTGAACCAGGATGCAAAAATACTGAAGCTGGACGGGATAAGTGATGAGGTGGAAGCCGAATCAAAGGAATAACGGGTGGGTCTCAGTGGCGTTGTTGGTTGGTGAGCCACCGACTCGTTGGCGGGGTATGTATACTCGGTCTCCTCGTTGCATGGGGAATCCGGGTAGTCGAGCAGGCGATCAGGCAAATCTACCATCTGAATGGCAACATCAGTGACCGTGTGTGCTGGAGGTCCACAGACAGGTGTCCTAGAAATGGCTGGACAGGAGACTGCTGGTGTTACGCTATTCAGGATCGGCCAGATGTTGTAGCTTGACATTGTCCACTGAGATGTATCTGTTGTCTTTGCGACCAGGAAGCGGTGGTAAGATGACTGTACGAGTGCCCTTCAAGCCAAGGACTGGAACCGGTGCACGATAAGAGGGGCCAAATTCTTTTTTGTTCTCCACCTTCTATCGGACCAGGTCTCCAACCTTCGGAAGCCAGCCGGCAACCGGAATCTGCAGCGTCTGTGGCTGAAGGTAAATGTTCGTTTGCAAGTTTGTCACGGGCTTCTTGTAAGTCCTGCAACATAGTAGATTGATTATCTACGTCAAAGATTGCGGATTGCGCCGCCATGTCTAGACCATCAAGGTCGGGCACAAACATTTGGATGCCAAAGAGCATTTCGTATGGGGTCCGCCCACCCAGAGGTCTTCTAGGGAGATTATTAAGTGCACGTTGTACGCTATACAAGTGTGCCAGCCAGTTCCTGCCAGTACCTAAGACTCTAGCTGTCAAGGATTGCTTTAAGTCACGGTGCATTCGTTCAACAATCGAATTGCCCTCAGGCCGATATGGAGACGAACATTTCACCCACACCCCCAGTGACCCCATCGCGTCCTTGTACGCCTTAGAGGCGAACGCCGGACCTTGGTCAGAATGGAAGGTGCCACAGGCAAAAATTCCCACAAAGACACGCAAATCCCTTATGACATTTCGAGCGTCAGCACTCCGTTGTGACCAAACCCAGATGAAATGTGTGCACGAATCCGCTGCAACCAAGATGTACTTATATGCAGTGTCAGAAGAAAATGGACCGCAGTGATCCAGGTAAACACACCCAAAAGGTCTGTTTGAAATGCAGAGCGTTGTTTGTGGTGGTTGTGTAACCGTGGAAGGCTTAATTTGCTGACAAACGTCACAAGAAAGCACATAAGTACGGGTCTGTTTATATAAACCACGCCACCAGTAACGCTGCTGCAAGATGGAAACCGTCGCAGACACGCCAGCATGGGCCGAAGCCAAGCCTTCGTGTGCGGCCGTTATCAAGGAAGGTTTGCGGTCCGCGTTGGGAATCAGCCGATCACCAACGTCTGGAATTTTTACGTAAGGAACCTGATCGGGACCTACTTGATAAGAGTATTTGGAAGGGAAACCCCGTGGGTAATTAGCACCTTCCTTTGTTGCAGCAATAGCTGCCAAAATATCATTATCTATTTTAGTCATGGATCTTGTAACTGCTGCTACTGAGCACGTGGCTACTGCTGATTTGGCAGCTTCATCTGCCTAACCGTTACCAACAGCGTGTGCGCCCACACGCTGGTGGCCAAGAGTGTGAATCACTTGTGTGAGAGGCAGACGTTGTTTAAGATCTGCCACTCGAACCCAAAGCATCTTATGCTTAATTGTGCTGCCTTTTGCATCTCTATAGTCGTTTTGCTACCAAAAGAATAGATTGTCATTGAAAGATTGAACACAGTAGTATGAATCGCATACAATAAGGGTTGTCACGTCTGGATTCGCGAACTCAAGTGCGAGCACCAAAGCACGCAGCTCGGCCAATTGTGCAGTACTGTCTCCTAGTGCCTGTGTGTGCACTACAGTCGATTTGAACTCACCGTTCACCATGGTACCTGCAACAATAGCACATGCTGCTGAATAAGCATGCTTGGAACCCGTGGCCGGTTGTGCCGAACCATCGGTATAGATAATACATTCGTACTCCTCAAGCGGTAGCAAGCACAGAGGAGGAGGATGAACAAATTTATACTGTAAAAACTCCTGTGTCTGAAGAGAGGAATCAAAGATAAAAGTGACATCCGGAGACGTCAGAGATGTAGCCCATTGTATCCAACGGGGGTGCAAAGCCTTAGAGTTCGGAACACTTGCTTTCGTCACTGCCTCAAGGGCAGGATATGGTCTTACAACCAAAATGCGTTTTCCCTGTGCCAGTGCGCGTTCCTTTAGAATCGCCATTTGCACTGCAGTCAAAACTTTCTCCACAGAGGAAAAGCGTATTTCTGCTGAAGTGTAAAGATGTGACTTGTATGCAATCAGTACTGTGTCACCGTCGTTAAAGGTTAAGTACGTGAAGCCCACTGCCCCTGGAACGATTCTAATCACCAGGTTAGTGTGGTTATCACGAGTCAACAAGAATTTCGATTCAAGTAGATCTGACTGCAAAGATTGCAGTATAGAGGAATGCTCGGGAAGCCAGCATGACTTCGAAAAGTTAGGTTGTATCAAGGCATAAAGAGGCTTGATACGCTGGGCATATTCGGGAATGTAAGTACGCCCGAAGTTTAGAAACCCAGTAATGACTGAAGCTTCTTCAGGGTGGTTGGAGGGCACAAAAGTGCGCACTTCTCCAAGGAATGGGGAGCTAAGCCCCTACCTTCATTGTTGAGCTCATAGCCCAAAAACAAAACGGTAAATTCAGCAATGTGAGATTTGGCAAAATTAAATTTGTATCCTAAGACCGCAAATTCAAGAATAATGCGGTCCACTCGGGAAAGATGCGGCCATAATTCGTCGTCCGTGAGATAGATATCGTCGACGTACGAACACGCATCTGGGTCTATGCTGTCCAACAAAGAGACAACACGGGCAGCGAATAGACCCGGGCTGTTCTTGTAGCCCATGGGTAAACGCCGGAATTTGAAGTGTTTACCACCGGAAGTGAAAGCGCTCCATTGGCTGCACTCCGGGGATAAGTTGTGCGTGTAAAATCCATTGGATAGGTCGTGTCGTTTTATATTTTTTACGAACAAGACTGTCTACAAGCGCAGTACTGTGGGTATTTTGCACCGCAAAGGTCTGACAATGAGAGTTCAAATCTCGGTAATCCAAAACTAGGCGGTACGATCCATCGGGTTTAGAAACCACGAAAAGGGGATTATTCATTGGTGATGCGCATGTTTCAATTACTCCTTGATATTCTAACTGTCAGAATGTCGGAAACGGGACCTTTAGCTTCCCGCCGGATGGGATATTGGGGTTGTGGCTGTGGCAGCGACCGCAAGGGAATATCATGGGGGGGGAGAGTCTTCATCCCAGCCCACGTGATTACGGTATAACGCCAGAGCCAGGGCCCCAGCCCATTCAGCTGCGAGAGCCTCCGCTTTGTCCTTGGGGACATGACGAGAAAAGCTCGGAAGGATTACCTCCTCCCCTCTACGCGCAGCAAGTACGAATGGGGGCGGCCAATCCGCCTCTGCCAACAGAATATCGTAAGAAGAAGTCAGATTCTCCCAAAAAATCCCTTTAATAACACGCTGTATGTCACCTTCAATTTGAAGGACAATATTAAATAGTCTGTCAGGGGGTGCCACTCGGGTGTCAGCTGTCTCGACAGTAATGAATGTATCAGTTGCTGTCGCCTCTACATGAGGACGTAGCGCCTCCCGCAGTATGGTAACTTCCGCGGCGCTGTCTAGGAGCGTCACTGCCCACGTCCAATTCAGGAGTCTCGTTCTCACCGTCTGTGGCATACCTCGCTGTTACAGCTGCAACTTTCTTCTTCTGAAACTGTGGCCGAGAACGTGGAAATTCTTCTGGTTTCCCTCGGACTTGTTGTCGAGGTTGGTCTCGTCCCTGTGGAGCCTCACGATCCCTGCCTCTATCCTGGCGTTCTCCTCCACCAGTCTGGGAGGTCGATGGTGCCTGTGAAGAACGAGGAGAACGCGGATCAGGGACTTGAAATCTCTCTGGAGATTTAATTCTCGCTCTGTCGCGCAAATCATAAGTGCGTTCAGAAGATACGGAAACCGGGGATGCGCCACGCGACCCTGGTTTTTTCTGTTGCTTACCCTGTTTCTTCAACCTCCAGTTCTTTTTAGTAAAGAACGGTCTCATCTTTCTCAGACTGAGTTTTTTGTTGTGGCTGTGATTGAGTTTGCTTTTTAGCAAAAGGCTTAACTCCCAGACTATTGCGGCCAATGGTTTTATAAGCCTGTGCAATAATTTTCGGTAATTCTTTTATAGATTTTCCAACTCCACACTTAAAAACCTTTCACAGAAAAACAGTCAATGTTATCCTATGGAGGAAAATAGGGTTATCGGTTCAAAGGTAAGTATTCGGTTGTGTGAGTTGGTATTCTGGGGGTAGACTCAGGGGTCCCCCAGGGTCAAGGATGCACTCTTGTTGCACCCTCAGCGGCACTAGGGCGGCTGGGTGCAGAGTGCTGAGGCCCAATGTCATCCAATGGGGGATAGCGGGCCTCCGGTTGGTGGCTGCTTACCAGCAGGCCACACGGTTGTGGGAGCAAAGCTCCTGGACTTAAGCTCAGGGCAAATTGGGGTTCAAGCCAGCACAAAAGTTGCACCCTCAGCGGCACTGGGGCGGCCGGGTGCAGAGTGCTGTTTTGGCGTCGGGCGCCCTGTAGCTTTCAATGGGGAGTCCCCGGTTTGCAAACACACTGCAGGCTCAGGGATGAAGGTCTTCTAGGTGCAACCACCACCTGGAGAGGTAAGGTGGGATGCTGGGGGTTGGTTAGACACCGTCGGTTGGGCCATCCAAGGCCGTGGGGCGTCGGGTGCAGGGGTGTCTTTTAGGGTCGAATCTTCTTACCAGCTCCTGGTCGCGGTTGGGGGGACCTTCCGGTTTGAGGCTGCAGGCGTCGGCTGGAGGCTTGAGGCAGGTCAGGGGTCACCGGATCTCGAGTCAGGATCGCCGGGGAGACCTCTTCGTGGTGTTGGGCCACTCGAACTCGGCCCGTGGGCGTGGGGTGCAGACTCGCGGACTTTGCCGGAGCTGGAGTCTGTGGGTGAACAAATCCGGTGTTCACGGGAGACAGTCTTTTCTTTTGAAGGCAGGGCAGGTCCTCTGGGTTCTTGAGGTTGCTGGCTGCAGGACACACCGGAGTTTCGCTTCTGCAGGTTCGAGGTGGGGACAGGCCGGTAGGGCTGGGGCCAAGTCAGTGGGCGTCCTCCTCTTCTTAGCTTCGGCACGGCTGTTCAGTCCTTCTTCTTTTCTTCTTGTGGTTTCTTGTCTGAGGAAGCAAGGTTCAGGGGTGCCCCCAAAATACTGGATTTAGGGGCGTTACAAGTAGGTAAAAGGTTGGGACCAATGGGTCCCTTCCCTGGGGTGGGTACACCCCCTATTATGCCACCCTCCAGTGGGAGGGGGGCATAAGCCTCACCCTGGTTGGCTGGGTCCCCCCATCTGCAAGATGGCGGGGACTGAGAGTTGTGCTTCACCTCGCCTCCCCCACCTGATTGGTGGGGTTGGCAGAGGTGGGCACACCTCCCTTCCTCACTTGGTTTTCCAGCTGGTTCTCCCGCCCAAAGTGGGGGTCAGAACCAGTGGTGACCAGTTGCTGGAAGCAGCAAAAGGCCTGGGGATGCTCACAAAGGCGGCAAGCCTTTGAAGCTTTCCCTTCGTGGACCCTGCCCATCCTGGGGGAGGAGACTTGGCACCTCGTCCCAGGATGTGCATTGTTTCAGACCCCTGAGAGCAGCAGGCTCTCAACCCAGGGGTCCAGAAACATGTCTGCTGGTGGCAGCTGAAAGCAGCCACTCGGCCTGGACACTAGTGGTAGGTCGTTTTTCAGGGGGCATCTCTAAGATGCCCTGTGTGTGCATTTTTCATTAAATCCCACACTGGCATCAGTGTGGGTTTAATGTGCTGAGAAGTTTGATACCAAACTTCTCAGTGCAGCCATTATGGTACTGTGGAATTCGTAATGAGAAACTCCCAGCACCATTTACACTTAATGTCAGCACTGCACTTACAATGTCTAAGAATGGACTTGGACACTGTAGGGGTACAGGGCTCATGCACCTGTACCCTCACCACTGGCATAGTGCACCCAGCTAGAAGGGTGACTGATCTATGCAGGGGCAGTGGGTTGTAGGCATGGCCCACCGGGGATGTGTGCCATGTCGACTCTTCACTTTGTTCTGCACCAAAACATGCAGCCTGCAAAGGCAGTGTGCGAGTGTAAGGGTACAGGGCCTCTAAGGGTGGCACAATAAGTGCTGCAGCCCTTAGAGGCCTTCTCTGGTCACAGTGCCCTGGGTACCTGTGGTACCATTTACCAGGAACTGACCTGTGTCGAGAGTGCCAATTGGGTTTGGTCTCCAATGCAGTTTTTAGGGAAAGAACATAGGCCCTGGGTACCTGATTGGCAGGAGCCCAGGGCACACTCAGTCAAAGCACATCCTCAGTTCAGCAAAAAGTGGGGGCAACCATGCAGAAAGAGGGCACTTTCTCACACCTAGGCATAAGCATCTGTCCTCCGTTCAAGCTACCGCTTTGGGATGGATGTTCTCTCGCAGCAGCAGGGTCCATGCTTGAAGATTGAGCGGCAACAGTTGACCTCATTTGACCTTCCTCCTGAGGTGGTTGTTCATCTTTGCCACAAGGCGTCCCTCTACAAAATCTGTTTATTCCAGTCGTTGGTACAAATTTGTGGTTTGGTGCTGCACCCGTCAGATTGACCTTCTGCAGGCCAAGTTGTCTGACGTTTTGTTCTTTGTTTTGTCCGTGGCCCAGCAAAGACTTGCTTTGGCCACTATTAAACCTACTTGTCGGCTTTTTTGCAGTTGCCGGCTCAGCCTTCATAGTTTAAATCACCCGTTGTGCTGAAAATTCTGAAAGGTTTGCGACATTTACTTTTTCCAAAGCCATTTGTGATGCCACACTGGGATATACATTTGGTTCTCACTTTTTTAATGTGTATTCCATTTGAGCTGATGCACAGTATGTCTCCCGCCCTCTAAACGGCCTCCCTGATTGCCATAATGTGGGCAAGCTTGAGGCACTTTCTGTCCAATCCCCCTATAATACTTACTTACCATATAAGCTGGTGCTAAGGACCCGAACCTCTGTTTTACAATAAGTGGTAACACCATTTCCCGTTGGATAGGTTATCACACTGTTGGCGTTCTTTGCTCTGCCTCAACCCTCAAAAGAGGAGAGAGGCTTCATTGTCTGGACTCCAAGAGAGCACTCGGTTTTTACATTGATTGCACCAAAGAACATCAAGTGGATGATCACCTCTTTGTAGTATTTGCAGGGCATAGAAAGGTAAAGCAGTACAGAAGTGCACTATCTCTCAATGGATTGTGGTCTTCATCAAGATTTGCTACGCATTTTCATGGAAGCTGGCTCCGGAAGACCTAATAGGTCATTCCACTAGAGCCAAGGCTGCTATCACAGCGCTGGCACACAAAGGGCATATTCTGGATATTTTTCAGGCGGCTACACAGTCTTCAGTATATATGTTCATGAAGCACTGCTGGCTCGATGGTCGGGTCCTTTGAGATGGGCATTTTGCCCACTGGTCCTGCAGGTCTTTCTGGTCTGAGCTAGTTTAGGTACTGCTATGATATCTATTTATGAGGTGAGGAATCTGTGGGTAATATTATCTATCAGAAGAATAAGGTACTAACCCTATCTGCCTAGCAGAATCTCATAGACAAATATGTCAACTATAATGGTATATTTCTGAATGATTCATTCTTCCCAGCAAAATATCAAACCTGAATTTAACTGGACGAAATATTTTTGGCATTTAGATAGTAATTGCTTGCAGTGAGCCAGAAACGGCTTGATCTGAGAAACCTCACTGATCCCTTCTATTCCATCTTGGGGTTCTCAACCCCTTCCCAGGGAATCATTAGCTCATTAAGCTACCTTCTATTTTCTTCAGCAGTGACTTTAACTTTCTTATTAATGCCAGTTAAGTACTGATAACTTCTTGTTGAGCCCTACAGCTCTTGTCATTTGTTATAGCCAAAGCACAGCTTATTATCTCTTCGTTACAAGATGTGTTGCATCTTGAGTTTCCATTGATTAGTTTATCTGGAGTGGATTTAGCAAGAGTATGCTAGAAATGTGAAGATGTTTCATTAAAGAGTACCTTTTTAATATTCTCCATACTACTTCAACATGAGATTACTTCCACGCCGTTCTTACACCTTGTTTAACACTTACATGGTACACAGTTCTTCGTTCTTCAACATATTTGAAGTGCTACTAGCTAGTTGATGAGTTAGTTTCAAATGAAATAGTTCCTAAACATGTTTTCTATTAATACTTTATCAAGTAAGATGTGTAGGCGTCTAATGAAACAATAGTCTTTTTAAACATGAACTGTCTGTTTTGGATATTTCCTTTGTTGAGGATTACAGTGCACTGTAGATGCATACACAGTCTAGGCTCGGTTCATCTTTCGTTTAAAATAAGCATGGGAACCAGTTGATTAATGTATGGATCCAAGCTGGTCAAGGTGTGAGCATGTTTGGTTTCAGAATTCTTATGTCCTCTGATTTGTTTTGTTTTTCAGATACTTCACTCTGTTTATGAACCTTTTGAATGACTGCAGTGAAGTTGAAGACGATGGCACACAGTCAGGAGGAAGGAAAAGAGGCATGTCTCGAAGACTGGCTTCATTGCGGCATTGTACTGTTCTTGCTATGTCAAATTTGCTCAATGCTAATGTGGACAGTGGTCTTATGCACTCAATAGGTAAGACAAAATGAAAGGCGGTCTTTGGTAATCTCTTACTTGTTTTTACTTTAGGACAACAGTTATGCACTGGGCTTTAATCCTCATATATAGTCTGAGGCGAAATATCATCCCCTGTAGCATGACAACATTGATGCATGTGAAAAAGTTGTATTAAATAGCTTTCAATGAACTAAACGTATTGGGAACAAGTTTCTTGCCCTCGTGCGTTCAGAAACATGCTGTCTTCCAATTATAGCAATATAATTATAATATAAATTTGATTTGGGTTTTATAGGTGATAGTTTAAGTAGGAACACTCGTCATTTCTTCTTTTTTGTAACTTTTGTCAAACAACTAACCAGCTTGAATGCACAAAAGTGTTAAATTGGGATTTCAACCTTTTCTTTTTTTTAGTAAAGTTTACATTTATATCATTGTGCTGTTAGGTTTAGGTTACCACAAAGATCTCCAAACAAGAGCTACGTTCATGGAAGTCCTCACAAAAATCCTACAGCAGGGCACAGAGTTCGACACTCTGGCGGAAACTGTGCTAGCTGATCGATTTGAGAGATTGGTAGAGCTAGTCACTATGATGGGAGACCAAGGAGAACTACCCATTGCTATGGCTTTGGCCAATGTGGTGCCTTGTTCACAATGGGTAAGTCACTTGATTGAGTTACATTTTTTTAAATTATTTTTGTTTCCCATGAAACTACCTTTAAAATGCAGACTGGTTTACTATTTACAACTCAAGAATAGGATCCTTCAATGTGATCTTTGTTAGTTATTGTCTGCTCTTACTTTACATTTCTCAAGGCACCATTCATCAGTCCCTCTAATGTTTTGGTCTGTTTTTTGTTTTTGCTGTTGCATGTGCAAACATGATTATACAACAGTATGTAATCCTGCACACATTTCACCTGTGTACTTCTACTAAGATTTGGCTTTGATTGCACTAGATTATTTGCCTTGGGCGCCCCACATCTCACACAAGTGCTTTCTCTTCTCCAAACCAGATTTGAGATAGTTTTCCCTTGAAAGGGTTGTAAAGAGCCTTTGTCAGAATTTCCTGCTTGCAGCTAGAATCTATACCTGAGCCACCCTTAAATGCTCTTAGGGAGCACTGTAGTGTTGCTAAACCTACAACAAATAGATCTAAATGAAGAGGTATGATGCAAGGCTCTTCCCTTTACCCCACTTCCTTCAATGTAAGTGCCATAAATACTAAGCGAGCTCTTCCTCCTGACCAGTTCGTGACTTTTAGAAAAGACGCTTACTGTGGCTTTCATGTAAGATTTGTTAGGAAAGCCGATTGATTATATTACTGTTGTGGGTTATTCTTTATTAAAGCGATACCCACATCACAGCCTACTAAACACACTTTGTAAAAATGAAATGGAAGCTGACTTTCTAACTTTAATTGCAGTTTTGTTGCAAGTTTGTATTTTAAAAATAAATGGTTCAGTACATATCGAATGTCTTGTTTTTTTCTGTTTTATCCAGGATGAGCTTGCTCGTGTCCTGGTGACCCTCTTTGATTCTCGGCATCTGCTGTACCAGCTTCTCTGGAACATGTTTTCGAAGGAAGTGGAACTTGCAGATTCTATGCAGACGCTTTTTAGGGGGAACAGCTTGGCCAGCAAAATTATGACTTTTTGTTTCAAGGTTTGTTTAATCAATGGTTTTCATTTTAGATAACTGCCTGTCAAAGTCAAATGGATGTATGTTAATTAAAAAAGCAAATTGTTATTAACAATTGACTTTGTGGTGTAGGATTCAGTTAACCAGGGTCCCATTTAAGATCATATTCTCACTTCTTGACAAAAAGAAAGAAGCGCTTAAAACTGTACAACATTAATTCTCGGTGCACAACCATCCCTGTAGGTATGTTGAAGTAGTCCTAAATTGAACCATCCGGGCTTTTAGTTCTCATTTAGATGGCTGACTTCAAGGATGGTGGACAGTTTGAGTGTAGAGATTTGTACCCACATATGTACTGATGTTTGTCAGATCATAGTGGTTAGTTAAAAGAAAGCCCAGGCGTGGAACTGTGGTACACAAAGACATTGCCCCATGTGGTCGTTCAGATTCTGATTCCAACAAAGGAATTTACAAAGCATTATGAAATTAACCGCTCAGACTTTAAAGATTGATAAACAATGATGAATGCATTTTATGTAAGACTGACACGTATGTGTACATAAACATGCACATACACACACTCCTTCATAATCATAGATGAATATAAGGATAGTAAATGATAATCTTCGTAAACGATTATGTATGACAGCATTTTAGTCCTGTATTAGAATTTGTCCCTTCCCAATATTAGACAAAAAAAATAGAAACATTTCTAAAGAAAAAAAAAAGTGTAGGTGAAGGGACATTGTGGTTACAAGACAAAGCTGAAAACCACTAAAACTCACCAGTTATTGTAAAACAGTTTTCATAGAAAAGTTATTTTTCTTAGTATTCGACCGAAACAACGTTGTTACACCTACATTTGTTTAATTTATTTTGTAATGTAATTTATAAATACCCTTGCACAATCTTTTGCCATGGCCTGTGTGCACAAAACTTACCCTTCGGCAAGGCCTTGTATGCAGTCTACACCCTCCTGTCCATGCACCCATTCCTGTGCCTTAATGCCAACTGGTGCATCAGTTGTTGCCTTCAGGTATTCTCTGCAGTGTCTGTCCCCTGCTCCTAGTGGAGGCTGGTTTCAGGCCATGGACGATGACCATGCCCTGTGGACATTCCCCCACTCCTAGTCCCAACATTGTAACTATTACTTCATAATCGCAGGGCACCCTGCACTGAGTAGAACACCCCCAGTACCTGCTGAGCATTCCTTTAACAATGACCTGCAGATAGTGGGTGCAGGCCTTCAGTGTTGCACACCATATACAATGGTCAGAGAGCATAACCAAAGGTTACTCCGTGCTTGCATTTCGATGTCCCTAGCACCAGCAGTGCATCAGCATCTTAACATTTTTGTTTTGTCGATTATAACTAATTCCCTAAAGGAATTTCAATAGAAAAGTAAACTTTCTGGTCCCCCTTGACCTATATTTATGTAAATTTCAAGATGTGAATATATTTTGTGTTTTGGGAAGTTTTGTGTGGATTGATCATAGAGACCCTTAATAACAAAAAATACACTGCATGCCTTTTCTATTGGTGCACACAAAACCAGTACCAGTTTGAGGACTGGGCTTACCCCGTGCCTAGTGCATTCTGCTACCATCTCACCCTGAATTTGTTTCAAACGAAAAAAAAAAGTGTGCATTTTGTTGGCTTAATTCCATGGCCAATTCTAGCTGTTTTCTTTTGGTGGGATGAATGTTATTTTTCAGCCCTCTGGGGATTGTCCCAGTTCTTCCTGGCAAAGGCATGTGGCCAGCTTCTTCCTCTAACTCCCACCCTTTACCGCTAACTCCCACCCTTTCCAATGGCCCTAGGAACATGCTGGGTAGAACAATGCTTACAGATTACCTGGCAGTCTGCACATAAAATTATACCTTCTCAGAAGGCCAGATTGGCAGTTAGGCTTGTATTTATACGGAACTAATGTGTTTGTGCCATCTCACCGTAGGTTTCTCTCCTAATTCTGAATGTTTCCCTATTCTTTTGGTCTAGCATTCAGGGTTTCTTTTGGGTAGGGGATTGACTTCTTCAAATTTGGGATGCCACTTTTTTAGGAATGTCCAATTTCTCAGCTTTAGCTTGTGAAATTTTGAGTCCCTCTATTTACAAAAACTGATTTATCCTGTTTAGGTTTATGGTGCCACCTATTTGCAGAAGCTATTGGAACCTTTGCTCAGGACTGTCATCACTGGCCCAGACTGGCAGCATGTCAGCTTTGAGGTGGATTCTACAAGGTTTGAGATGTGACGGTGCCTGTTTATTTTGAGGAAACTTCAGAAACTTGTCATGCCATTTTGTGCTATTCTAATATTCCCTTTTCCTCACATTGGTTGTGTTTGTGTGTAGTTCATGTAGTTCTTTTTTAACAAAAAGGGACAACCTTATTTTAATAACTAGCCAACAAAATTCATTTTAGTATGTCGGTTATGTCAAACTTTCCTTTTCCTGACAGGTAGACCCATCCAATTGGCAACCTTATTTTCAAGGGAGCTGTCACGTACAAGTGTGTATTGGCCTACAGACTACCTCTAGCCAATAAAGTTATCTTTGTTGGGTTCCTGTTTTTGAAAAAGAACACAGCTTAGAATGCAGGGGATAAGTCAGTAGATCACCTCTTTTTCTGCACCCCACTATTGTAATCAGCTACCTTCACCCATTGGTAGTGCCAAGGCACGATCACTGAGGGCAGTAAACATCCATGTTAAAAGGAGTACACCTTTAGGTTACCTATGTCACCAAACAGGGTCTAGCACAGTTGGTGAGCAACATCAAAATCATTTACCTCACTTAAGTTGTAAAGAGACTTGTATAGGGACCTATATAGAACGACATGCAAATTGCCATTAATGTTATGCACCCTTATGACTCAGTTTACCTCTACACTGTACTTTTTCATCTCATCAGGGCAATTCCATCACTGGGCAATGCCAAATGGAAAGCAGCCAGTACTGGGCATTAGGTCTGCTTCCTATACAGCAGCAGTGTTAGGAAAGGCTCTATAGACGGTGCCTTATATTGCATTTTTAATATTACAGTTGGTTGGCAAATGATGGGTTCATTTAGTAAGTCTCCCATCCCCCATGCCCCCAAACTTTATATTTAATATTGAGCTAAGACTTTCTAGGGAATCGTTCCGACTTTATTACTGTGACAAACTTTCCTCTTTTAATGATTTTTAACAATTGCTTTTTTGTGACCATGTTATGGATTATTCAGAGAAATTCGATGATGAATTATAGGCATGTTATGACCATTTTAGTTTGCATTCCTTTAGGTTGGATGCCATGGAAAATCTGGATGAAAACCAGCGCTGCCTTCGGAAAATGACAGAGAAATTCTTCCAAGCAATCATTAATTCTGCCATTGAATTTCCCCCCCAACTTCGCAGTGTTTGCCATTGTTTGTTCCAGGTATGCTTTTCATTGTGGTGGAAATCTGAAGCTTCCTGAACTTCTTTTGAAGACTATGATTTTTTAAATATATTTTAAGCTTTGATAGGTGAGTGTTCTTCCCTTTTTTATTAAGGTAATTAGCCATTAATGGTAGAATGTTATATTTCTCAAAAGAGCGTTACTGAGGGCCTGTTCATCTGATTTCCTATTTATTCTTCTGGCACAAGAGTTTCTACTCCTACTACTTAACTATTTTTTTCTCAGTCAAGTAGAACATGGTATTGACCCTTCAAAGGAACAGGCAAAGGCATCATATCATGCCTGAAAATAGCTGACTTTGGATTCCTTTCAATGTTTCTTCTTATTTTCAAACGTTTCTTGTGTTTTATGTTGCCAATAGAACTGAGCTGAGCATGATGACAAAATAGGTTTATTCTCTGGTGCATGTACGATTTTGCCCAAAGATGTGGATAGAAAATATAGGGAGCTCCTGGTTCCAGAATGTTTAGCATAAATGAATTCACTTCTGACCATTAAAAAGTTAAGATTTTAGGTGTAATGAAAGTTGGCCAGAATTGTTCCATCTTCTCACAGACTGACCTATATCATCTGTCCAAATTATTAGAGAGGGCAGTGTATGATCAACGTCAGGCTTTGTTGGAGGATAACTTGATTCTTCCTCCAACGCAGGTTTTTCACAAACCCTTTGTTCTGAGTAAGTGGCTTGTGCAGCCAGCGTTCAATTACTTAACGATTTCATTGGTGGCAGTGCTGTGCCCTTGGTATTGGTAGACTTTACCATGTCCTTTGATATCCTGTATTTTTGCAAGAAACGCATGCGTGTAAGTTTGCAATTTACGGAAACTCAAATGCATACGTACCTTTCATCCTTGCAACACTATGAACAAGTTGATGTTTGTGTTGATAATTGTTAGCAGAACTCTTCTGGTCTGCATTGTGGACATGCCTGGTACAGTATGATCAAACAGCAATGTTGTATTTATATTGACTTGTAGTTCAGAATCAGTAGGTGAAAAATAATTGGGTAATTACACCATCCAAAGAAGTGTAGCCTGGAAGGGTTTGGGGAAATGTGTGGAAAATGACCATGAAGTAAAGATTGAAAATTAAATATAAAGATCTCTGGAGCTAATGAATGACTGAATGTGCAGCTTTTAAGTGGGGCACCAAAGCTCTTTGGACAACTTTGAACTGTTTGGATTCAGTAAGCCACCCTTTGCTTAAGTGTAGACAAAAGACTAGCACAGTCTTGCTGCTTTTAGGGTTTATTTAAGAATGAATTACAAGTATCGTTGTGATAATATGCGCACACAATTTCCTTTGATGCAAAAGTTTGTGATTTATGCACAAAATTAACCTTCAGCTGTGTTAAGTACACAATGTATTAACCCTTTTCCTCAAGGGATTTCCATTTTCATCCTTCTTGCTTTTCCATTTCAAATCCACTCCTCGTGAGGACTCCCTGAAATAACAAGAAAAAAGATTAGATTCATGACCTTTTTGGACTAATCCAACCTTGTCTTTTTCCAAGGATTGATATTCCAGTTCTTCCTAACTCCTGTGCTATTTTAAGGGCTATCTACAAAGAAATTACATGTTTAGCGAATTGTAGATTTATGCCTCAGCCCCTACATAGGGAAATGTGCAGAAATCATGAGTTTCCATGCATGCACTTCACTATAAACGTGTGGATTTTTCTCCAGCAGACAATCCACTGAGGTAGCTGCATTCAACAATCTTTCTTCACAAATCTGATTCCTCAACATTTTCAAACAAGTGTCATTCAAAGCATGTCAAACCCATCCTGATAATTCCCTTTAAGTCAACTAATTCCCTGTCATCTACCCTATTTGAATTTCTGGTGGGGAAACCCCCAAACACCCTCATTTCTTTTGCCCACTTCCTCCTTTTCTCCTCCTAACCCCACTTCATATATCCTGCCACTTCCTTCGCATTATTTTTTCCGTCTTTCCCCTAGACCTCTACCCGTGTTTGTACTGTTTGTACTGTAGTACCTGTACCGTGTCGTATGCCTTAGTAACTCTGCCTATACTCTAGTACCTCTACCCATAACATGCCTTTGCTCGAACACATCTACCTGTAAACTATGCTTCTATCCCAGTTATACCTTTGTAACACCAGCCATGCCTCTGTGCATTCGCCACAGGTGTGCCCAAGTACCTCTACCTTACTACATCTCCACCCCCCTCCATAATATAGTACCTAATTCCCCAGTCTCTAATACACTTTTTCTCCTTGCCTTTTTTTCTGTTCCGTTTCTTAATTCCAGTGTCCCCTTGTGATTTTCTGTTGACTGTGGCAGTTCCCCTTTTAGACCCCCTAACCCTGCACTCAGGACTTCAGAAATCCTCTCCATGCTGGCACAGTTCCTGCTGTGGAAAGTGGGAATCAGGTTGGTAAACTATGATTTCCTGAATCAGGATTTGTGAATTGTAACTGAAATTCAAGCTTTTTTTCTCATGTAAGGTGACTTAGTGAACCATGTCTATGGTGACTAATGCAAAGTCTCCCAGGTTGAAATATACATAGTCTGGTGACCTGAGGTAGTGATGTAGTTTGGTTTGCACCATAAAACTGAAACTTTATTTACTTGACTTTACAGAGATTTATTGTTTTTCTGTCTTCTCTGCACCTTTAGGAAATCTACTATTAACACTTTTCAGTGTCAGTTATGTACAAGTTTGTGTAGGCGCCAACACCAATGTGACAGGCGGGTGAAAAGTGAAACGACAGTAGTTCGATGAAAACTCCATTTCTCTCCATAATACTCTTATGAGCTTTCTGTGTTTTGTGCCCTAATGCCTTTATGCTAATCCTGGATTTATTGCAAAGGACTGCAATATAGAGAAAAACAAATCCAGGAGAATACAAAGTTTCTACCAGAGCGGAACATATTGGACCTCTGGGGAAAATATATCTATTTCTTTCTGTTTGTGGGCGTTATTAGTGTCTTCTTTTTCCTTATGATATAACTGTAGGTGTAGTATAGATATTAAAAAGCACCTGTTTGTGGACTCTTTGTGAAGAATGTAGGCTAATGGGCTTCACTCCATAATTCAAAAATAGTAGTTTTTGTTTTAGGTTCTGTGGGAGGCACTATTCCAACCTTTTTAAAAATAAGTCTCTCATGCCTCCTTGTAAAAAGACTATGAAACCTAGGGCCTGATGTTTGGTGGATAGGGTATTCCGTCCCAATT
Source organism: Calotriton arnoldi (assembly GCA_963921515.1). Lineage (NCBI taxonomy): Eukaryota > Metazoa > Chordata > Amphibia > Caudata > Salamandridae > Calotriton > Calotriton arnoldi. The sequence continues at coordinate 2,872,088 of CAWUFW010000902.1, forward strand.
GTTGTTGAGTACCCTGTACACCAATATGACAGTCTGCCTCCTTTATTTTCAGTTGTGCGGACTAATGTGTCCAACAGCTCTGCCCCCATTAGTTTGGTGGTTTGGCTAGTGGAAACCCTAAACCTACGACCTGGAAGAGCAGGGTCCTGCAGTGTTGAATACACCAGACCGTTTGCCCTGTTTGAAGCAAAACAATTTGATGTCATTTTTTTTTTTTTTGTTCAAGACCGCCAGGAAAAGCCTATCTACCCAGAGCAGAAAAAAATAAAAATTATCCCCACTTCCTTGGAAAAAACTTCCAGGCTGTCCGGATCGTTAGTATTTGGTTTTAACAAACAAACTCCTGCTTTGGGAATTTGTTTTTGAAAAACAAAAAAAGTTCTCTGAGTTGCTGCGTGAATCATTGTGGCTACTTAGCAAACTTTCAATGCCTTCAGAGGAGCTATTGTGTTAGTGGATCTTCTAAGGCACAGAGATCTCAGCAGGGCTGGTGGAGATATCTTAATATTGTGGGGGTTAGTCCGGCTAAGCTGGCAGAGATAAAGACATCTGCTATCCCTGCCAGATTGGCATGCCACCCTCCAAACTCTAGATGAAGCCTTTAGTTTGGAAGAGATTATTTTTAATGTCTACTCATGGAACTTTGATTCCTATGGACTTTAGTGGGCGTCCATTTATAGCTATGCTTAGGAATATTATGCTACATGCATTCTTTTTTCAAATGTCTGCATATGTTTGCAGTCCATACAAAGAGCCTGATAATTAGAGCTTTCCATAGCTTGTGTGGGTAGAGAATAAGAAGAGGCAACCATCTTCCTTCTTTTATTGCTGCTCATGTTCAGATAAGTAGGATTGACTGTAGCAGTGATGATTGGTGTCTGCTCTGAGGATTTAGGATTTGAATGTTGATGTGCATGGGGAGCATTGATGTGCTTTCATTTAGTTTTAATTGGGGACATGGCATTTGTATCTTGTTTGTGGTGTTTTTGTTTTCTTGAAGTGTTTCACTGTATTAGCTGGATCAGTTCCTTTCTAGAGAACCGCTCCCAGTCGGTCCGCATAGCCCAGTTCACAGCACCAAAGCTGGCAACCACCTGCGGGGTCCCACAGGGTTCCTCGCTATCCCCCCTTCTGTTTAATCTCTACCTCCTCCCTCTGATCCGGTCCCTCAAAGAAAGGAAAGTTGCCACATTCAATTACGCTGATGATCTTCAATTAATGTTCCCCATTGACAACTCTTTCCAATCAGCCCTTGAATTTCAGTCTACCATGCTGCACATCCGTCACTGGATGGACTGCAATCACATAAAGCTCAACCCAGGCAAGACAGAATTGGTCCTCACGGGTGGCAGCCATAACCTCTGGGGCCCACACTTCTGGCCAATGGAACTAGGCCCCTCCCCTACCCCTTCTCCCTCTGTAAAAAGTCTTGGTGTCACAATAAATAACGACCTGTCCCTAAAATCCCAGGTCAGCTCTGTGATCTCTACCTGTTTCTTCCAAGTATGGAAGATTAGAAAGATCAGTAAACTGCTCACTTGGGAAGCACTGATACAGGTGGTGATAGCCACAATTATGTCCCATTTAGACTACGCAAACTCAGTCTATTTTGGTATGCCACTGTTCTTAACCAAACGTCTACAGCTGGTACAGAATCAAGCAGCCAGACTGATCCACCAGCAACCCAGGTGGCAACACGTTACTCCACGTTTGAGGAAGCTGCACTGGCTTCCTATTCCCGCAGCGCCTTTAAAGTAGAATGCCTGGTCTTTAAATCGTTACATGGCCAGTGCCCTAAATTCATCGATACCCTTATCCAAAGGTACTCTCCTTCACGTACCCTACGCTCGGCTCACCTCCATCTCCTGGCAACTCCCGCCTTCAAGCTGAAGCGACAAGGGGGCTGTAGGTTCGCAACTCTGGCACCCAGACTCTGGAATTCCTTTCCCCTGGAAACTAGATCATGTACTGATCTGCTGAGCTTCAGAAAATCCTTCAAGACCTGGTTGTTCACACTAGCTTATGAATAAACTCCAACTAGGTCCGGCCAGTCCTAGACACAGCGCCATGAAACCAACCGGTGTACGTGCGCTCTATAAGAATTTTATAACATAACATATTCGATATGTTTTGTTTTTTATACCTACGCAGTTGGGCTTCAGCAGGTGCACTTTGTTATAAATTATTGAAGGCCTACCGTGACTCATGGTTAAGAGTGCACAAGCAGCATGGCAGAAGCTGGCAGTTAGTGAAGTGCGAGTAGGGCCATTGATGCTTATTCCTCCTCTTGCATGGATGGGCACTTGTCCCTGTAGTGTTGTTTAGAGAACGAGAGCGAGAATATGCCTCCTCTATGTGGTCATGGAGTTTTTTGGCTTGTTGAAGTTGCCTTCGTGAGTTATTGTGGAATTACATGACAGCAGTCATCTTTAATGTTTGGGGTAGGGTGAGAATGTTATTGTGCTGGTGACCATAATTTGGGGCTTAGGTTAGCTTGGCATTTTAGTCTGAGCCTCTTGGAAAGTTTGACAAGTATGGAGTCTAGCAGTGAAATTGATTTGAATAATGGAGTAAGGAGAACTATAGAAGCAATGGCAGGTAAGTTAAGTTTGGATATGTGGGAGAGATTGTCAAGTTATTACCACTGGTGTGGATCAGGAGGCACAGCAGATGAGTAAGGAGAGCCTTTGATCAACTAATGATGCAGATTCAGAACCAGTCGGCCCTTCTGGGTTTAGCCAGAAGGGTTGTAAATGGAAAGTAATTAAGAAATTGATTGGTGGTTCTGGAAAAGAGATGGGGCATGACGTATTGTAGGAGAGATGAGAGCGCAAATATTGAAGAGAATTTTATGAGATTGACAAAGATCACGAAAAAGAAACAGATGTTCCATATGATGAGTCTTTGGGTAGTGGGGATCTTTTATTGATTTGATCCTCTGACCTGTATAATGACGAGGAAGTCATATCAGTTACATGAAAGAAAGAGTCCTGTAACAGGGAGGACAAGAAGGATTGTGGGGTTTTGCTTCACCCGGGCGGCTGAGGAGATGTTTGATCCTCTAATGATACAGCACCTTCTCTTTCCTTGGTGGTAGGGGCACAATTTCGTAAGGAAGTACAAACAACGCTGCGTTATTAGTTCCAAAGGCCTTCGTTGCTGGTTAAAGTGGCTTATACTCCTCAATTGGATGCAAATATTTTGACCTTCTTATTGGGATAAAGATTCTTGGAAAGACCTGGATAAGTGTTTAAAGCCTTGTTAAGACTGGCTGTTTGAATTTCTAGGTCTCCTGACTTTAGTGTTTAGATGGTTGAGGAATCATATGTTTAATAGTCTGTTATGGATGTGGTGGAGGTAAGAAAGTGTCAAAAGAGCGATGTATCTTTTAGGAAACGTTAATTCTGTAATAGCTGTTGAAAGACGGAAAAATAATATCTGAAAGAGACACGTTAGTGACAGATTCCTTACCTTAGAATATCCCCAGGCGTCAGGCTGGATCCGGAAAGTTTGGCGTAGCAGTACCCCTGCGCGTCGGTAGGCGGCATCGTGCGGCTCCGCGTCCGTCGTCGGCGTCGTGATCGCCGGGATGACGTCGCGGCCAGTACTTAGACGCCGCCCATGCGCGCTGGCGTCAGTTCTTTCTTTTCCGCGCCAGTAAGCGCAGATCCGGATTGAGCAGTGCCCCAGTCATTTTTTGACTGAATATTTTTGTGACTTTTTGTCCAAGTTTTTCGAGTCGTTTCAACTCCAAAGGTGTCAGTAGGGATGCCCGGCTTCAAGCCATGTGAGGTCTGTAATCGCATGATGTCGATTACGGATCCGCACCGTGTCTCTTCTGCTGGGGGCGCGGCCACGACCCCCAGTCGTGCCCCGAGTGTCGGTCCCTCGCTCCAAAGGCTTTGCGAGAGCGGTCTCGAAAGCTCCTTGAGGCCCGGTACTTGGCTCCGCGACGCTCGAGGTCCCGGTCCCGTGAGAGGTTGAGGGGCCGGTCGCGGAGCAGTCGTCATTCGTCAGGGTCGAAGTCTTCGTCCTCAGGTAAGGCGAAGCACAAGAGGTCTAAGAAGCGTCGCTCTACGACCTCCCCTCGCCGGTCTCGCGACCCGGCCGAGGGTCCAGACGGTGCCGTCCCCGCGGCTCCGGGGGTGCCCGCGCAGCCGACGCCGGCCTACCCGCCTGTTCCGGGTCTGATGTCGACTCCGGCCGAGATACAGGAGTTCCTGTCGGCCATGGCCCGCATCTTGTTCCTAAGGGTTAGCCCGGTGCGCCTTCGGGCCCCGCGGCCCCCAGTGGGAGTCCTCCCTCGGCACCACCGGTGGCTCCGGCCCCGGTGTCTCCGGCGGCTCCGGCCCCGGCGCCGCAGGACCCCCTCGGATCCAGGCATGGATCCCGGTCGATGCCTGTTGACCTGACGACACCTCCACCGGCGCCGACCTCACCGGTACCGTTCACGGCACCGTCCGAGGCCCCGGACGGCGCCGTCCCCAGGTTCTCCTCGACACCGGACACGGAGCCGGATCGACGTCGCTCGACGCCGATTCCGACGCCGATGGAACCTTTAGTTCCTTGTGTCCCTCCTCCTTACTTTTCACCTGTTTTGGAGGACGAGGAGGACTGGGAGGGGTCGGTAGACCAGCTCACAGCTCAATGTGAGCCTTATCAGGACTGGGCTGAGGAACTGGGGGATGCCAGTGGTCTGGACACCTCTCCTGACCTTGGCATGCTGTCTCCTCCTTACGTGGCTACGGAGGAGGGAGCAAGTTATGCAACGGTGTTGCGTAGGGCGGCTGAGGCCCTGCGCCTCGAGCTCCCTACGGTGGCTGTCAGGACTAACCACCTGACGGAAGTGCTTCAGCTGGCGGTTACCTCTTCGGAGCCACTGCTGCCGTTCAACGAAGCACTTTCGGATGTTCTTTTGGGCACCTGGTCCAGGCCCACCACAGGGGCTCCTGTGGACAGGAACGTAGCCAGACGCCATCGCCCGGCCCCGGGCGACCCTCTGTTTCTCTCCCAACACCCCACCCCCGAGAGCTTGGTTGTCCAAGCCTCTACCTCCCAGAGCGCCTTCCCTACTGCTCTGCCGGATAGGGAATCCAAAAAACTGGACCAATTTGGGAAGAAGGTTTTTTCTTCCTCCAGTGCTGGCTTGCGGTCCGTCAACACCGCTTGCCTTTTGGGCCGTTACTCCCACTCTCTGTGGGATTCGGTGGCGCAAGTGCTGCCCAAGTGTCCTGAGGAGGTCCAGGCACTTCTCTCCCGTGCTGTTGCGGAAGGGAGAGACGCAGCGAAGTTCACCATCAGATGTGGCCTAGATACCGCTGATTCGCTAGGCAGATCGCTTGCTACGACAGTGGCGCTTCGCCGTCACGCCTGGCTGAGGACCACTGGTTTCTCGGGCGATGTCCAAAACACCCTTATGGACATGCCCTTTGATGGTATCCGCCTTTTTGGCAATAAGGCAGACAGCGCGCTGGAGCGCTTTAAGGACTCGCGGGCTACGGCCAAGTCCTTGGGCCTCTCCGCCTTGCGCCCTCCGCAGCAGTCTGCTTTTAGCCCCTTTCGTGGCCACGGAAGGGGCGCCCAGTTACGTCCACTGCCCAGCCACCGGCCCGCGCAGCAAACACCTTCGCGCAGCCGAGGACGTGGCTCCCGCCGAGGCGGGTCGGGTAACCAGCAAGCGGGTTAGGCCATCACCTCCGCCCCGTCCGCGGCCTCCAAACCCTCCTAGTCCGTCCTTTCCGGTCCACAGCACGCCAGTGGGGGGGCAGGGTCCGCCATCATCTTCGCCACTGGCGCACCATCACATCGGACTGGTGGGTTTTGGACATTGTCCGAAGGGGCTACTCCCTCCCCTTCGAGACTGCCCCTCCAGCCATGCCACCTCAGCACCACCGCATGTCGGGGGACCATTTGGCACTTCTTCGACAGGAAGTTGCGGCCCTCTTGGCCAAGGGGGCCATCGAGCGCGTTCCGACCCCAGAAGTAGGGCGTGGTTGTTACTCCCACTACTTTCTGGTGCCCAAAAAGGACAAGGAGGACATGCGTCCTATCTTGGACCACCGGAACGTCAATCGCTTCCTCCGGAAGAAGAAATTCAAGATGCTCACCCTAGCTCAGGTCTTGACTGCCCTCGACCCTGGAGACTGGATGGTTGCGTTGGACTTGCAGGATGCATATTTTCACATCCCCGTCCTGCCGGCCCACCGGCGTTACCTGCGGTTCACGGTAGGCCTCAAGCACTTTCAGTTCACCGTGCTTCCCTGTGGCCTTACCAGCGCCCCTCGGGTGTTCACGAAAGTGATGGCGGTGGTCGCAGCTCATCTACGCCGGTCAGGAGTTCCAGTCTTCCCCTACCTCGACGACTGGTTGTTGAAGGCGGGCTCGTCCCAGGCAGTCGTCTGCCACCTCCAGACTACGGCCGGACTCCTACACTCGCTGGGGTTCTCCATCAATGTGCCGAAGTTGCACCTGGTTCCTTCTCCACAGCTCCTTTTCATAGGAGCGGTTCTGGACACAACACAGTTTCGGGCCTATCCTCCCGAACGGCGAGTCCAGGATATTCAGGCTATGATTCCGATCTTTCAGCCTCTATCCTGGGTTTCGGTATGGATGACCCTGAGGCTGCTGGGCCTCATGGCATCCTGCTGGTCGATCATGCCAGATGGCATATGCGGGCTCTGCAGTGTGACCTGAAGTTCCAGTGGGCGCAGCATCAGGGGAACCTGTCCGATTACGTTCAGATCTCGGAGGGAACTGCACAACAGTTGCAGTGGTGGCTCTCGAACCGGCAATGGCTCACGGGCAGATCCCTCTCACTTCCCCAGCCAGAGCACACAGTTGTGACGGATGCGTCCCTTCTGGGATGGGGCGGTCACATGGGAGAGGCGGAGATCAGAGGCCTCTGGTCTCCGGTTGAGTCCCAGCTCCATATCAACCTTCTGGAGCTCCGGGCGATCCGACTTGCACTGAAGGCATTCCTTCCCTCTGTCAAGGGGAAGGTGGTGCAGGTGTTCACAGACAACACCACCGCCATGTGGTACTGCAACAAACAAGGCGGGGTGGGGTCGTGGACTCTGTCAGGAGGCTCTGCGTCTCTGGACATGGCTGGAACATCAGGGCATATTCCTGATGGTTCAACACCTGGCAGGTTCCCTGAATGCCAGGGCGGACGAACTCAGCCGCAGGTGCATGATGGATCACGAATGGCGTCTTCACTCGGAGGTGGCGCAAGGACTCTTTCTACAGTGGGGAGAGCCTTGGTTAGATCTATTCGCCACCGAAGAGAACGCGCAATGTCAGCAATTCTGCGCGTTGGAATTTCCAAGGCGGCACTCGCTCGGCGACGCTTTTCGTCGCGAGTGGAGTTGCGGTCTGTTGTATGCCTTTCCGCCTATACTACTTCTACCCAGAGTGTTGAAGAAGATTCGGCGCGACCGGGCCCAAGTCATTCTTGTGGCTCCGGACTGGGCTCGAAGAGTATGGTATCCCGAGCTACTCAGTATGAGCATCAATCCCCCGTTCCGTCTGCCTCTTCGGGAGGATCTTCTGTCGCAGCAGCAGGGGACGGTCCTCCACCCGAACCTGTCCAGTCTCCACCTCCTTGCATGGAGATTGAGCGGCGGCAGTTGATTCCTTTCGACTTGCCTCCCGAAGTTTGTGATGTGATTCTTGCAGCCAGGCGTCCCTCCACTAAGGTGATATACACCTGCAGGTGGAAAAGGTTTATGGCATGGTGCACAGCAAAGGCTGTGAATCCCCTTTCTGCCCCTCTTTCTGAGGTTCTACTGTTCCTTCTTTCTCTGGCGCAACAGGGTTCTGCCCTGGGTACCATCAAGGGCTACCTTTGTGCCATCTCGGCCTTCCTCAGACTTCCTGATCAGCCCTCCCTTTTCAAGTCCCCTGTTGTTAACAGGTTTCTTAAAGGAATTACACACCTTTTCCCTCCTGTTCCGTTTGTGATGCCTCAGTGGGACTTGAACTTGGTTCTTACCTTTTTAATGTGCGCTCCCTTTGAGCCTCTCCATAACTGTCCTCTTCGACTTCTCACTCTGAAGACAGCCTTTCTGGTGGTTATCACCTCCGCTCGGCGGGTGAGTGAGCTCCAGGCTCCTTCTTGCAAGCCCCCCTTTCTGTCTGTCCATCCAGACAAGGTTGTTCTTAGGACTCGTCCGTCCATCTTGCCAAAGGTGGTCACTGCCTTCCACATTGGCCAGACCATCACTTTGCCCACCTTCTTTCCGCCTCCGCATCCTTCCAGAGAGGAAGAGAGGCTCCACCGTCTGGACCCAAAACGTGCGATTTCTTTCTATCTGAACCGCACACAACAGTTCTGGGTGGACGACCAGCTCTTTGTTGGCTACGTGGGCGCCAAAAAAGGTCAGGCGATACACAAGCGGACCATCTCCCGCTGGGTTGTCTTGTGTATCAAAGCCTGCTATTCTTTGGCTAAGAAGAAGCCCCCTGTTGGACTACGTGCCCATTCCACCAGGGCTACGGCTGCTACCACGGCTTTAGTCCGCGGTGTTCCGTTGCAGGATATTTGTCAGGCAGCTACGTGGGCCTCGCTGCACACGTTTACCAAACATTACTGCCTTGACAGTCAGGTCTGGAGGGACGGCTTCTTTGGCCGTTCTGTCCTCCGGGACTTCCTTGTCTGAATCTGTTCACAGACCCACCACCGGGGTTGGTATTGCTGGGGTATCTATTCTAAGGTAAGGAATCTGTCACTAACGTCTCTTTCAGATGCACAAGTTACTAACTTGTGTAACGATATATCTGTAAGAGACAGTAGTTAGTGACAGATTCCTTACCGCCCCACCCATCCTCCCCGTTCTGCAAACTGATTTCTAGGGTTAAGGTCATCCCTTTCAGGGCCCTAGTTTTCAGACACCAGTGTCAGTTTCTTGCATGGCTCTGCGTTTCTGGCGTGGAAAGTCGTGTACAGAACTGACGCCAGCGCGCATGGGCGGCGTCTAAGTACTGGCCGCGACATCATCCCGGCGATCACGACGACGGACGCGGAGCCGCACGACGCCGCCTACCGACGCGCAGGGGTACTACTACGCAAAACTTTCCGGATCCAGCCTGACGCCTGGGGACATTCTAAGGTAAGGAATCTGTCACTAACTACTTTCTCTTACAGATATATCGTTACACAAGTTAGTAACTTGTGCTCTAATGAAGATAAATCCCAAGTTTATTTTGTAAACTCTGTTGGGGGTTCAGTCGCTCAGGGCATACTTTTTGGAGAGTACTTTTTGAAGGGATTGTTTAAGTATCTGGAATCTTTTAATATTATTCAAAAGGTGCAAAGTGGCCATGCAGAAAATGTTTAATGAAAAGGTTTTTGCCGGACTAGTGCGGTGTGGCTTCCTCCAGCCGAGGCTGTGAATATTTCTTGCATCCTTTATGCGAAGCTGTAGAGCCATAGGAGGTCAATAGTGGGCAGGCTTCTTTCCATAGTGCACCAGGAGCAATGTAAGGGATTCAAGGGGCAAGAAAAAAGAGAGAGCTGCCTCAGGTGTGTGTTTAAGTCAAGACATCTTGTCATCCCCTATAAAAGTGGGTGGCAGACTTGCCCAGTTTTTTGGGAACTTAAAGGTTACTCAGGATCCCAAGTATTAGGAATAGTGCAGGGCTAAAGTATCGATTTTGTTGGTGTTTCAGTGCAAGGAGTGTATCCAAGAGACTTAGTGTTCGGCGAGGTGGAAAGGAGTTTAGTAGATTTGGATGTAGAAGAGTTTGAAAAGAAAGGAGTAATCATGTTGTGCTAGGATTGTGAGGAATGTTTTGTAAGCCACATTATTTTTTGTCTAGATAAAAAGACAAATGTTGTAGACCAATCATAAACCTAATGAGTTTGAAGGATTGGGTGGGGTATCGGCATTTCAGGATGTAGGGAAACCATCTTCTGAGAGATGTGTTGATGAGTTGGGATTGGTTGACCATGCTGCATGTGAAGGACCTTTATCTGATGAACCCTGGGTGCAACCTTCATCAAGATTAGATACAGTTTTGTTTTCGCTGAAAAGTTATGAATACTTATGAACCTACCTTTTGATTGTTTTTTGGCACTGTGGTGCTTACCAAGTTAAAGGGTAGTGACTTCGTTAAGATTCAATGGGATACGCTTCATCATTTACTTGGATAATATCTTGATTATGACTCCGGAGAAAGAGAAGGCATAGAGATCTATTCAGGTAGTTATGAATTTGATAGAGTCCAGGATTTCTGCTGAGCCGAAAGATGTCCTGTTTGATGCTGGTGCAGTAGACCAGGTTTTTAGATTTTGTAGTAGTTACACAGGAACGTGTGTTAATGCTGCCAAAGGAAAAGTTAAAGAAGTTTCTATGGGAGATTTGAAGGGTTCTACAGGAAGAAGAGGTTTCAGTACGAACTTTGGTGATTGTGGTAGGAATATTGTCATCCTTGATACAGGCAATATCTCCAGGACCTTTGCATTATCGGGCACTCCAGAGAATGAAAAGCATTATTCAGATAGAATTTGACTCACGAAGCTAAGGAGGAGTTGGGTTGGTGACTGAAGAATATGGAGGCTTGAAATGGCCTTGCGATTTTTGGGGATTTGTTGGAGCTGATGATAGTCAGATGTGAGTCTAGTAGGTTGGGCTGCTCGGTATGGCGAGGTGATCACGAGAGAGATGGTCAGAAAGAGAGAAAAATATTCACATAAATTGCTCTTGTTTTGTTATCAGCAGCAATATGACGTGCATGATTATACTCAAGATGGACAGTATGTTGGCAGTCGGGTATGTCAGCAGGTTGGGTGGCACTTTTTTAAAGATACTGGCAAATGTGATGAACTTTTTTGGGAATTTCTGTTTGAACAGAAGTTTGATGGCACAGATGTAGTGTCATCTGGGCTTGTCCACTTGTGCTACAGAATTGTGTTCAAAAAAGTTTGAGGATTCACGTGATTGGCAGTTGAACATGGACATTGTTTTTTAGAGAATGAGTGGAGCTAGGGTCCTTTCGATATATAGATTTGTATGGAAACCGGTTGAATACCCAATTGGTGCAATTTAACAGATGGCACACAGGTCTTCTAGTGGTTGGTTATGATGTTTCTATGCAGGATTGGAGGGTAAGCGTCTTTATGCATTTCACCCATTTCAATGATCCTGCAAGTTTTACTTGAGATTTTTTTCCCAATGTTGTTAAAGCTGGCAATGGAGTACCCTTTGCCCATACTGTGGTTTCTAGGTTTATTGGATCCCCAGGGTGAGTTCCACACTTAAGAACATCTTCAGTTGTTGGCTTGAAGGATATTGGGTGATTCTGGCAGGTGCTGGATCTTTCTGAAAGGCGCTTCAGGACCAATCAGAGAGGCTTAGGCCCCATGGTCTTCTAACACATATAGATCAGCATGAAGAAAATTGGTTCATTGGTATTTGGAAAATGGGTGAGGATCCTAGTGCACCAGCTTTAGTAGTGAAAGTTTTGGTTGATGTTGAACAGGGTTTGTTGTTTGGCAATTCCTGCTAGGCATAAGTTAGTGGTGGGCTCACTGATAGGTCAGAGTACTTTGATTCAAAGGTTGATAAGAAGTGCATGAATAGCGATGCCACCTGTGCTGAAATGTAATTCTTTGTGGGATGTTAATTTGGTTTTTCAAATGTTGTATAGTTGGGAACCTAACAAGGGAGCCTTTGAAGAGGTTATCTCTGAAATTGGCAAAGTAGTTGTGCCTGGTTTGGAAACCAGAAGTTATCAACCAGAAGGGGTTTATTTCTATGTTCATAGATAAAAATAATTCTTGTTGATCAAGTCTTTGTTCTTCTGTTTTTTTCTGAGAATGAGAATTTTTATGTTATGAGATGTCCTAATGAGTATGAGAAGAGGACTGAGGAGACTCCGGTGTATCATTTGATTATATAATTTAAGGACACTGTTAAGGCATTTGAATTGCTTTCGTTGGTGAGATGGTTGAAAGAGTTGATGATAGAGGCTGGCACAGATGTTTCTGTGTTTGGTGCACACTCTGCAATGGGTGCAATGGCTTTGAAGGCATGACTCTTTTGGGGTTATTTGCAATATATACTTTGTTTAGCGGATTGGTCTGGTGACTGGGTTTTCAAGAGATTATTTCTGGATGGGCAAATTAATATAATTTTGTCCTCCTTGCCTTGCCAAAATATGTGTCTTGCAGTAAGAAAGGTAAAAGATTAGCAAGATTAGCAAGTCCTCTGTACATTTAAAAACGAACGTTTTTTTAAATATTTGGTTGGACAATCCTTATTGTACATTTTTAGGCTTGTTAAAACTGGACAACATCAAATCAGTTTTGTATCATTTTCTATGGCAATTGGATTAAATGTCACCTTAAAGCTGATGCATTATTCTGGTAAATCATTGTTTTGACTTGCCACATACAAAATCCAAAGAAAACAATAAAATGGTCCAATCAGTTGGACTTAATAAATTGTATCAAATGGCTATCAACAATTGCAACATATAATCTGCTTCTAAAAAACAAGCTATGACTTGAGATGTTGAGTGCTTTTCATGTATCATGCTCATATCATGTATTGAGGTTATATTTTCTTGGTGTGATACACGTATGCATGTTTTGAGAAATGGTTCATGTACTTGATTGTTCTCCTAATAGCTTACTCTATGCTTAGAATAAATGGAAAAGTTGATCATATTAGAATAAATAGAAAAGCATTACTTTGGTGAAACCTTTTTAAAACCATTTTCAAAATTATTGTAAATGAGACCTGTTTGCACTATATTTGAGATATATGAGATAGGGAAACAGCTAAGATGAGGAGAGGCTAACAAAATCATTAATAAAGTCACCAAAGAAAATTTTACAACAATGCCTGCCAAGGTGAGCTGGATTTGTATGTTAGACTCTGCCATCAATGTTTGCATTGGTTGACACTGCTTTTTCTCCAACTGCTGTTTTGCTAATCTTGCATTTTTTGAAGGTCCGTTTTATCAGATGAGCAAAACATTACTTTAAGCACAAGTATTGACAAATATTCTGGCCACCTCACTGCTGTACTTAGTCTTTTCTCTTCCAATGTATATTTTTCGCCAAGCCATCACTGTTCTGGGCAGCTTGAAAAAACTTTACAAGTTTTTAATTGCCCGTTACAAGGTTAGATAGAAACAATTAAGAATGAATGGCTGCAAAGTCAAACTTTTAAATCAATGCAGAACATTGAGAGGGAAGAAAGAAATGAAGTGGGCTCAGAATGAGTACTGCAGTATGTAGAAGTATGAAAGCTATCTTTTAGCTTCTGCACGGCATGACTCAAATTAAGTAGGACGGGATTATAAGTAATTTGCGTAATCATATATATTCATGACATTAGTGACCATGGTTCTAAACTGTAATCACTTCACTCGCTATATTTCCAGGATCTCTGTTAAATCGTGGCCTGTTGTAAGATATGTTGTTTCCTTAGTAGTATAGGAGTTTGGTAAGAATTGGGTTTCATGTTTTTGGGCAGAACTATTTTAAATGAGAATTCTTCACTTCATTGGATTGAGGAAAAAGGTATTCATTCCCACAGAATCCAATATACAGATTTAAAACTAAATGATTGTATTTCCTTTACCTTAGCATCCCTAAACAGAACCTCATAAATGATGGCACCAACAAGTGGATCTTCACATGCATATTAGTAACCAAAGTTAAATCCCTAATTGTCTAGGGTAAATGCCTGTAGATACCAGCATGCCAGTATAATAATTGGAATTAAAGTGGAGTCACCATGTTTTTAATTTAAATAAGGCACCCGAATTTCAAAATATAAAAAGCAACATGTTATTAGATATTGAGGCATTGTTTTGTTTTTTGTTCAGTTTCAAAATGTCATGTTACTTTATTTATTTTCAACATAGTTAGAAGGGCAAGGAATTTAAAGTATTAAACAAGATAAAAGAAGGGTTCTTTTCAAGCATTCTGTGGAAGTTATTCATTTAGGTTCTTATTAGTATTAGGTTCTCAGTGAGTTAAATCCGGTTCCAAAAATGTTGTGTTTTTTCTTAGTGAGGATGTATATTTTGGGTGGTAGAGATTACAGGAAATGGGTGTTATTTCAGTGTTTTTTTCTCAACAGCGGCGTTTCTGTATTAATCCTTATCGTTATGTTTGAATTCCCCAAATATGAAATGGAGTATTTTTTTCCAGAGGAGTATTTTCTACAGTAGGTTAGGAAATGTGAAAATGTTTTAGTGAAACACAAAATGTCATGGCGCTTACTTCACTGGCATGGCATACCGCTTGTTGGGAAAGATACTTTTCTAAAATTCTGTCCAATCCTAAATATGCAACTGATGTAAATGCAGTTGATTAGTTTTAAAATAAGTTAGTAGTGGTAAAATATATAGATCTGAAAGAGACACGTTAGTGATAGATTCCTTACCTTAGAATATCCCCAGGCGTCAGGCTGGATCCGGAAAGTTTTGCGTAGCAGTACCCTTGCGCGTCGGTAGGCGGCGTCGTGCGGCTCCGCGTCCGTCGTCGGCGTCGTGATCGCCGGGATGACGTCGCGGGCAGTACTTAGGCGCCGCCCTGCGCGCTGACGTCAGTTCTTCTTTTTCCGCGCCAGCAAGCGCAGATCCGGGAAGAGCAGTGCCCTGGTCAATTTTTGACCATACTTTTGGTGATTTTTTCACTGGTTTTTTCCAACTTTACGGTGTCGTAGGGATGCCCGGCTTCAAGCGATGCGGCGCCTGTGCGCGGATGATGTCCGTCACCGACCCGCATTGGGAGTGTCTCTTCTGCCTCGGCCGAGGCCACGACACCGAGTCTTGTCCCGAATGCCAGGCCCTCAACCCGAAAGCTTTGCGAGAGCGGTCTCGAAAGCTCCTCGAGGCCCGGCATTCGGCTCCGCGGAAGCCCCGGTCGCGTGAGAGGTCCAGGGGTCGCTCGCGGAGTGCACACCGGTCGTCGACTTCTTCGTCCGGTAAGTCTAAGCACAAGAAGTCCAAGAAGCATCGTCGCTCTCGGACTTCGCCTCGCCGGTCTCGCGACTCGGCTGAGGCCCCTCCCGGCACCGTCCCCGCCCCCGCGGCCCCGGACTTGCCTGTGGAGTCGCCCCCGTCATACCCGCCCTTCCCGGGTTCGGGGGCGGATCCGGCCAAGGTACAGGAGTTCCTGTCGGCCATGGCCCGCCTCTTCGGGCCTTCAGGCCCCTCCGGTGCGCCTTCGGGCCCCGCGGGCCCTGATGGGGTTGCTCCGGCGTCGCCGGCGGCTCCGGCCCCGGCGTCGCCCGAGCCTCCAGCCTCGATCCCGGCTCCGGCTTCGGCCCCGGCCTCGATCCCGGCTCCACAACCCCCATCGACGCCGGTCGACCTCACGACACCTCCGCCGGCGCCGATGTCTCCGGTGCCGTTCTCGACGCCGCCCTGGGCTCCGGGCGGCGTCGTCCCCCAGTTCCTTCCGGCTCCGGACATGGACCCGGAGCGACGTCGCTCGACGCCGGCTCCGGCGCCGATGGGACCTTGGGTCCCAAATGTCCCTCCTCCTCCTTATTTTGAACCAGAGGAGGACCAGGAGGACTGGGAGGGGTCTGATGACCCTCTGACACGCAACTGTCAGTATGATGAGGACTGGACAGAGAGTCTAGGGGAGGCCAGTGGTCTGGATACTTCTCCTGACACTGGCATGCTGTCTCCTCCCGTGGCTACGGAGGAGGGGGCCAATTTTGGTACGGTGTTGCGTAGGGCTGCTGGGGCCTTACGTCTCCAGCTCCCTACTTTGACGGTCAAGACTAACATCTTGACAGAGGTGCTTCAGCCGGCAGCCTCCTCTGCGGAGACTGTGCTGCCGTTTAACGACGCCCTCACTGACGTTCTTTTGGGCGCCTGGTCCAAGCCCAACACAGGGGCTCCTGTGGATCGGAACGTGTCACGACGCCATCGCCCCGCTCCGGGCGACCCCCTGTTTCTTTCTGTCCACCCCACTCCTGAGAGCTTGGTTGTCCAAGCCTCCGCTTCCCAAACCGCCTTCCCTACCGCTCCTCCGGATAGGGAATCCAAACGCCTGGATCAGTTTGGGAAGAAAGGTTTTTCTTCCTCCAGTGCTGGCTTGCGGTCCGTTAACACCGCTTGTCTTTTGGGCCGATATACCCACTCCCTGTGGGATTCGGTGGCGGATGTTTTGCCCCAGTGCCCTGAGGAGGTCCAGGCACTGCTTTCCCGCGCCATTGCGGAAGGGAGGGATGCGGCCAAATACACTATCCGTTGTGGCCTTGACACCGCCGACTCGCTGGGCAGGTCGATTGCAACGACGGTGGCGCTCCGGCGCCACGCCTGGCTGAGAACCACTGGTTTTTCAGGGGATGTCCAGAATACTCTCATGGACATGCCCTTTGATGGAGTCGGTCTTTTTGGGTCCAAAGCAGACCATGCGCTGGAGCGCTTTAAGGACTCACGGGCTACTGCAAAGTCCCTGGGCCTTTCTGCTACACGCCCTCCGCTGCCTTCTGCTTTTCGCCCCTATCGTGGCCACGGTAGGGGCGCCCCTTCACGTCAGCAGCCCAGCCACCGGCCCGCGCAGCAGGCGTCTTCGCGTGGCCGAGGACGTGGATTCCGCCGTGGCGGATCGGGCAACCAGCGTGCGGGTCAGGCCACCACCTCCAACCCGTCCGCGGCCTCCAAGCCCTCCTAGTCCCTCCTTTCAGGTGCACGGCACGCCAGTAGGGGGCAGGGTCCGCCATCACCTTCCCCACTGGCGCACCATCACCTCGGACAGGTGGGTCTTGGACATTGTCCGAAGGGGCTACTCCCTCCCCTTCGAGACCACCCCCCAGCCATGCCACCTCAATTCCACCGCATGTCAGGGGATCACTTGGTGCTTCTACGGAAGGAAGTCACGGCCCTCTTGACCAAGAGGGCCATCGAGCATGTTCCAACCCCAGAAGTAGGGCGTGGTTGCTACTCCCACTACTTTCTGGTGCCCAAAGGACAAGGAGGACATGCGTCCTATCTTGGACCTCCGGAACGTCAATCGCTTCCTCCGGAAGGAGAAGTTCAAGATGCTCACCCTAGCTCAGGTCTTGACTGCCCTCGACCCTGGAGACTGGTTGGTAGCGTTGGACTTGCAGGACGCGTATTTCCACATCCTCGTCCTGCCGGCCCACCGGCGTTACCTTCGGTTCACGGTAGGCCCCGAGCATTTTCAGTTCACCGTGCTCCCCTTGGCCTTACCAGTGCCCCCTCGGGTGTTCACGAAAGTGATGGCGGTGGTCGCAGCTCATCTGCGCCGGGCAGGGGTTTCAGTCTTCCCCTACCTCGACGACTGGCTGCTGAAGGCGGGCTCGCCGCAGGCAGTCGTCTCCCACCTCCAGACTACGGCCGAACTCCTGCACTCGCTGGGGTTCTCCATCAATGTGCCGAAGTCGCATCTAATTCCTTCTCCACAGCTCCTTTTCATCGGAGCAGTTCTGGACACGGCGCAGTTTCGGGCCTTTCCTCCCGAACGGCGAGTCCGGGATATTCAGGCTATGATTCCGATCTTTCGGCCTTTATCCTGGGTTTCGGTACGGATGACCCTGAGGCTGCTGGGCCTCATGGCCTCCTGCATCCTGCTGGTCAATCATGCCAGATGGCATATGCGGGCTCTGCAGTGGGACCTGAGGTTCCAGTGGGCGCAGCACCAGGGCAACCTGTCCGATCACGTCCAGATCTCGGAGGGGACTGCAACACAGTTGCAGTGGTGGCTCTCGACCCGGCAATGGGTCATGGGCAGATCCCTCTCCCTTCCCCAGCCAGAGCATACAGTTGTGACGGACGCGTCCCTTCTGGGATGGGGCGGTCACATGGGAGAGGCGGAGATCAGAGGCCTCTGGTCTCCGGCGGAGTCCCGGCTCCATATCAACATTCTGGAGCTCCGGGCGATCCGGCTTGCACTCAAGGCATTCCTTCCCTCTGTCAAAGGGAAGGTAGTGCAGGTGTTCACACACAACACCACCGCCATGTGGTACTGCAACAAACAGGGCGGGGTGGGGTCTTGGACCCTTTGTCAGGAGGCTCTGCGCCTCTGGACATGGCTGGAACATCAGGGCATGTTCCTGATGGTTCAACACCTGGCAGGTTCTCTGAACGCCAGGGCGGACGAACTCAGCCGCAGGTGCATAATGGATCACGAATGGCGTCTTCACTCGGACGTGGCGCAAGGACTCTTTCTACAGTGGGGAGAGCCTTGGTTAGATCTATTCGCCACCGAAGAGAACGCGCAATGTCATCAGTTCTGCGCGTTGGAATTTCCAAGGCGGCACTCGCGCCGGCGACGCTTTTCGTCGCGAGTGGAGTTGCGGTCTGTTGTACGCCTTTCCGCCTATACCACTTCTACCCAGAGTGTTGAAGAAGATTCGGCACGACCGGGCCCAAGTCATTCTTGTGGCTCCGGACTGGGCTCGAAGAGTTTGGTATCCCGAGCTACTCAATATGAGCATAGATCCCCCGATCCGTCTGCCTCTTCGGGAGGATCTTCTGTCGCAGCAGCAGGGGACGGTCCTCCACCCGAACCTGTCCAGTCTACACCTGCTTGCGTGGAGATTGAGCGGCGGCAGTTGATTCCTTTCAACTTGCCTCCCGAAGTTTGTGATGTGATTCTGGCAGCCAGGCGTCCCTCCACTAAGGTGGTATACGCCTGCAGGTGGAACAAATTTGTGGCATGGTGCACAGCGAAGGCTGTGGATCCCCTTTCTGCCCCTCTTTCTGAGGTCCTTCTGTTCCTTCTCTCTCTGGCCCAACAGGGTTCTGCCCTGGGTACCATCAAGGGTTATCTTTGTGCTATCTCGGCCTTCCTCAGGCTCCCTGATCAGCCCTCCTTTTCAAGTCCCCTGTTGTTAACAGGTTCTTAAAAGGCATTACTCACCTCTTCCCTCCTGTTCCGTTTGTAATGCCTCAGTGGGACTTGAACTTGGTTCTTACCTTTTTAATGTGCGCTCCCTTTGAGCCTCTGCATAACTGTCCTCTTCGTCTTCTGACTCTGAAGACAGCCTTTCTGGTGGCCATCACCTCCGCTCGGCGGGTGAGTGAGCTCCAGGCTCTATCTTGCAAACCTCCCTTTCTGTCTGTTCATCCAGACAAGGTTGTTCTTCGGACGCGTCCGTCCTTCTTGCCAAAGGTGGTTACTGCTTTCCACATTGGGCAGACCATCACTTTGCCCACCTTCTTTCCGCCTCCGCATCCTTCCAGAGAGGAAGAGAGGCTCCACCGTCTGGACCCAAAACGTGCGCTCTCTTTCTATATTGACCGCACAAAACACTTCCGGGTGGATGACCAGCTCTTTGTTGGCTACGTGGGCGCCAAAAAGGTCGGGCGGTGCACAAGAGGACCATCTCCCGCTGGGTTACCTTGTGCATCAAGACCTGCTATTCTTTGGCTAAGAAGGAGCCTCCTGTTGGGCTGCGTGCCCATTCCACCAGGGCAACGGCTGCTACCACGGCCTTGGGCCGCGGTGTTCCGCTGCCGGTTATCTGTCAGGCAGCTACGTGGGCCTCGCTGCACACGTTTACAAAGCATTACTGCCTTGACAGTCAGGTCCGGAGGGACGGCTTCTTTGGCCGTTCTGTCCTCCAGGACTTCCTTGTCTGATCTTTGTTCGCAGACCCACCACCGGGGTTGGTATTGCTGGGGTATCTATTCTAAGGTAAGGAATCTATCACTAACGTGTCTCTTTCAGATGCACAAGTTACTAACTTGTGTAACGATATATCTGTAAGAGACAGTAGTTAGTGATAGATTCCTACCGCCCACCCATCCTCCCCCGTTCTGCGAACTGATTTCTAGGGTTAAGGACATCCCTTTCAGGGCCCTAGTATTTTTCAGACACCTGTGTCAGCTTCTTGCATGGCTCTGCGTTCCTGGCGCGGAAAGTCGTGTACAGAACTGACGTCAGCGCGCAGGGGCGGCGCCTAAGTACTGCCCGCGACGTCATCCCGGCGATCACGACGCCGACGACGGACGCGGAGCCGCACGACGCCGCCTACCGACGCGCAAGGGTACTGCTACGCAAAACTTTCCGGATCCAGCCTGACGCCTGGGGATATTCTAAGGTAAGGAATCTATCACTAACTACTGTCTCTTACAGATATATCGTTACACAAGTTAGTAACTTGTGCTTTTGGTTAAACAATACTCAGAACACCAAATAGCTACTTCCACATGTGAATGTTTAAATTTCATTCAATAAATGTGGGAGATTATATAAAGACCATCATACTTTTTATCATAATTTTATTTTGATTAAATTGTTTTGCCTGTGCTAAAATAATGCTGTAGTTAAATGATTTAGTGTGACACAGTTCTAGTTACTTTCAATGTGTTTGATATTTTTATTTCCAGTTACCCTACTGAAATAACATAAAATGCATAGCACATATAGAGATAATGCAGTCTCCACCCAAGAGAAATAAAACTTAAATATGAGTTATATAAAAAAGACTTCTAGCAGGTGCTAAACAAGAAAAGGCAGGCCTTCACTCTGGTTGTTGGTGCTAAGACAGATTCTGGGTGAATATTTCAGAAGCATGGTTTAGAAATTGCATAGTGTTGCATTAAATAATTTGAATTGTGCACATGTTATAGCGTCGTTGGATGGGCTCCAATATTTTGTGCTTCGGATCTAACTCCCCTAAATATTCATGTTTAGCCACTCACTTTCCTTCATCTGCCTTTACGTTAATATCCAAATTTGCGTTATTACCTTCCTGTTCGGTTGCCCAATTTCTTTTTCTTTCATTCCCTTGTGAATTTCACCTGCTTTGACTTTCTAGTTTATACTACTTCACTGCTTCCCCATATTTTAGGGTTTCTCAAAAAAGTTATTGTGCTTCTGCTGTTGAACTGCAACATTTTGACTTCAGACATTGAAAATTAAACGTTCACCATATTAAAGAAGGCTTGCCTAGTGGACTGGTCAACTGGCTTACATCATGGATTAAGGGGATCATTACTGCAATAATTGAAACCCCACTTATCAAAAGATGCACCTTGCATGATGGTCTGTACCGCTCAGGGACGAAAACATGATTCATAACATTGCTCATTCAGATTAAACTCAGTGCATTTGTATTTTTAATTCACATTAGACTTGCTATTAAAATCATGTTTTAACACATCTGAGCACAACACCTTAAATGAAATAGCAATGATTTACAATATTGGTTTCTTCTATATTTCTGTATAATTATTACCAAAATTAAGCAATTGAAGAACTTCATGTCTTTATTTATTTGGCTTTTTTTTGTGTGCAGTGTGCATTCATCTTTTAGTTCTACAGTGTTGACCCAAAGTCACCTATAATTGTTTTAAGTTGCCTTATCCTTTTTTTCTATTTCTGCTTCTCCTGTGGCATTCTCTCCTTAGCCTCTGTGTCTTTGAAGAACACAGACACATGTGTAATGTGCCTTCACAGGTTAGCTAAATGCTGCCTGACCTGCCCGATAGGAACCTCATTCCTGTCTCTCTTGGGTGGTAAAGTAGAGCCCAACTATCAGCTAGCCTTATTTATACCAGATTTAAATGTGGGCTTTAACACTTACTGGGAAAGCTGTTCATATGCTTTCCTACATTTTATTAAGTGTGAGAATTTGTCTAAAAAATATTTTCGTGAACATCCATATAAGAATTTTAAATTTTGCTTTTATGTAAAGCAAGCCAAATTGTCCAATTTCAGCTTAAGGTACTGTTCTTCATTAGATGTGTGTGCTACCAGGCTATTGCAATTAGCAGTATGTGCAACATTCATGAATCACATTTGCAACCTTCTACGGAAACAGCATTACATAAACACTTTTGTGTAGTTTTACTTAAGAGCTTATGAATTAAATATGTACATGTTAGATACAGGTCAAACAGATGGCAGTTAACTGAAGTTTGAAAAAAATATGTTCCAGCTCATGTAGAAAATAGGCTTATTTGGGGCCGGCACAAGTTCTGCTATATGAAGAATGATATTGAAATAGCAATAAGGATGTTGTATGTTTTCTTAAAATGTGATGGAAAAATCTAAACAGATTCATATCCTGTTTATATACTTTGCCTTCACCGTTTTGCTTAATGTTTTCTTTTCATCAAATAAAATATTCTAATACATGGTATTTATGTTCTGGTATTTTATTTATTCTGATAAGTAGTGGTCAACGCAGCTTGGAGGTCGCTTTAAAGCACTTTGAGCTGTTGGAAGTGGAAGGATTACAGAGGAGCTGGTGGTGATTTCATTTTGGTGCACAGTTACGACAACTTGTAATTGTGATAGGGCAGTCAGCAGTCTAAGAAGCCTTCTGAGACTTAGGGCCTGATTTCGATGTCTGGCGGAATTCCTTCCGCTAGACACCGACTTAGTCCTGGGACCGACCGACACCCAGTCTGTGTTACCGGCCGCCTCATTAGGATGCGACCGAACACTGTTCTGTCACATTCTTATATTACACCCTGGGAGCATGCATTACGGCCGTAAACCGGCCCTAATGCATGCTCCCATAATGAAATGGGAGGTGCAGTTCACCCCTGCACCCCGTGGCATGCACCTCAAGGTGTTTGCCACAAGGTGCAGGGATCAACAGAGGGGCACCATAAGTGCCCCCTTGTGCTTCAACCGGAGGCCGTGCACCAAAGGGGTTCCTGTTGGGGGCCCCCAAACATGCTTTTCGACATGGTTTCCATGTCGGACAGGTGGCATGGAAACCATGTCAGAAACCGTACATTGTAATCTCAAGGGCGGAAAGGCCCGCCCTTGAGATTACTAACAAGCTTCTGACTGGCAAACGTGCTCTCCGAGCCCATAAGAAGCCAGCAGGAATGACTGGCTGGTTTCCTTTCTAACCGCCGCCATCCTAATGAGGCAGTCGGAAAGGAAACCGAGCGGCCCATTACAATGCAGCACTTTACGGGCCTCATCGTAATCGGCCCCTAGGTGTGATTCCAGAGCTTTCTTGAATCTAAATAAATCAAAATTGAGGCAGAAAGGAAGAAGAAGGAAATGCAACAGGAGAAGCCTTGAACCTGTTGGGTGCTGCCCAAGAACATTTGTATTTTATTGAGTTGATTGCTTTGAGTGTAGTGAGTGACTGTCGGCAGAACACTAAGCATCGAGTGAGGAGCATTTAAGGCATTATTAGCGATTGAGATTTGCTAATACCATTTTGTTGTGTTTTTTTATTGGAAAGCATAGAGAAATAAACAATTGAAACCAATAAGACTAAATTAAATTTGCATTTTACAAAATGCTCACATCGTTAAACATTCACTCTGTTGAGGTGTAACTTGTTTCTCCTGGGTGCTTCTTTTTTTATATTTGATGGAACTACTTTAGGTCATCCGATATCACTGCTCTTTCTTACCAATTCTATCAAAAGGTTATAATCGTACTTTTTCACCAAGTTATTTCCCTTCATTTGATGTTGTCAAGGAGAATTTAGATGCGTAATTCAAGTCTTTTGTTAGGCGCATATAATTGGTTGATTAGGAAGTTTTCATGTAGTCCAAATTCTCACTCTTCAATTCATATTGACTTGTTACATCAAGATTCAGTTCCTGAAGTAAGCTATAGTAACCCTATTGATTATTCAGTACTTATTTTTATTGGGAAATTTCCTAACTAAACATTCCTAATCCTATTTTGTGCTCCTACAGTTATGGTGTGTCACCATTTACTGCTAGAATAAAATTTGGCTATTGTAGGATCAATTCACATTGACCAATATGGGGCCTATTTTATATGATTTGACTCCCGACAGTGCATCGTTTATGATATTTCATACTCCTGTCTATTTGTTAATCTAGGGTAAAACAGTTTTTTCTGTGTTAAATATCAATATTGTGGCACAGTTCTCACTTAACTTACTTCACTGGTGTTAGAAACTGGCATGTTAACCTTCTGGATTTGCTTGTTACAGTGATGGAATTTACAGTGGAACATGTCACAGTATTAATGTTGTGATGTCAAAAAGGGTTCCATGGTGTGAATAGTGATGTTTGAAAGTAGACCATCCCAAAATACCTGCAACAAACCACTGATATGCCAACCAGGAAGATCAGATTCAAAGTTAATGAAGCACCTGTCATCCTATATAAATTTATGCATGCAAATGCGCTTATTTTTTTTTGTTTATGAAGGATACAATTAGCAAACAATGTAGGTTACAGAAAGTACTGTGACAAGAATAGGTTTAGTGTCCATATTCAGTAGGAAACATCTAAAGGGATTAAAAATACTTGCATGCTTTTTTGTTTTCTTTTTAGAATTTTCTCCACTAATTAGATCATTTATACTGAAATAATTAATAGCATAACTATATCCTGTTTCAAAGTATCTTCCTTATGTTTGATGTGAATTTTGTTTTATTGGAACCGGGGTCAGACGTGGTACTCCACCCGCCCATCCCTGTGTGGACGTTGCACCGTGGCATGGATATTGTAGACATGGCATGTTGTGGTATTAGTATACAGATGACCTAATTATATGGAATGCATAATGGGTCAACCTTGATCAATATTGCAGTCTCAGTGGTTGTTAATGGAATTTTAGACTTATTCAGATCAAAACATAGATCTGATATTGTGTCTTGCACATAAAGATAGTATATCAAAAGTAAAAGCTGAGAATTCGAGGAAACCTGGGTACCAACTCTGTATTAAGTGTGCCTAGTTCAGTTTCATTGATAAAGAACAGTAGTGCCTACAGGAGCACTTAAGAGCAATTTTAAACTGTTCCTTGCATTGAGATTTTGCCGCTGAATACAACTAGGTAATAGAGGATCATACAAAGGGGTTACCCCAATAATTTATAGAAATAGAGCCTGGATAAAATAAGGAATTATGGACATAAATATACTGTCAGCAAATCATACTAAGAATACTGGAAGTTTTCAGAGCTCAACAATATTAATTTATTGCAACATGTGTACTGGTCGGAAAAATGTGAATATGATTTTTTTAACTGACGACAAAATATTTTAAACTATTGCATGAACACATGCCTGCTGCACTCCCCAAAAAAGTGCCTTCTTTGAGAGAGATCCTTAAATGTTTTTGGTTGTTTCCTTTCTTGCACAAATCACAGCCACATCTCCTTGAGAGAAGCAACATATTTTCTTGCACTTTTGTACATTATACATTACAGAAAAATCAATTTTTTGACAATATTGCCAATCAACTTACTCTTATTGTACTAAATATAAATACATTGATAACTTGGCGCTCAATATGTACACACAGAACTGCCCTTTTTGGGAGATTTCAGTCTAGAATATGTATTTAAAAACATTATGGCCTTTTCTAATTCAAATGTTCTAAATTACCTTTCTTTGTTTTGTGTATCGATAATCATTGCAAATTGACAATGTAATCCCAAGTCGCACTGTACAGTGAAGGCTGAGCCTTTCAAAATAGTATTATGCTTCAGTATTAATCCTCTTATAGTTTATTGGAGCTTCGTGTTTATTTAGCACTCTGTGTAAAACTTATATTACAAGAAGGAATATATTCCAATTATATTTGAGGAACATGATGCATCATAATCTTCAAATACAGTCATGAAATGTCCAATGCATTTTGCATGTGTAGTCCATCAGGGGCAGTATATCTTACATTCAAATGCAAAATCTGAAACCAAACATAACTCAACTGAAAAACAATGTATACACCATGTCATCTTGTTGACTAAACCTGATCAAAACTTTGACCCATGTAAAAAGGGGGTTTAAAGAGTGCAAAATCACATTAGCCTTGTGAGGCCTATGCCCATAGGAAATATTAAACCAAAATAGTGTTTTTTGTTGTTGTTTTTTTAGCACTGTAAAATCCCTTGTTGTTCTGATGTGTTGGAATGATAGATGAACAGTAGAAAGATAAACAGTAGAAAAAACAGAAGTAGTAAGTGTGATAGGGAAACTTGAGCATTGTACAAACTTAGGTGTTCCAGTGCCTAGGACTAATTGTAAAAAAAAAAAAGACCATGCAAGTGTAGCAATATAAATGTAGATATTAAGTTGTGGTGAACCCATGACATGAGATGAAAAAACATGCAGAATTAAAAAGGAAAAGCAAAGTGAGTGCATATCAATGTTGTTGAAATAATAATAGATTTGGTCATGCCTCATTTTTGTGAACACTTATCCACAGACTGGGTAGTCCTCCGTCTTTTTACTGCTAAGTTCAACTCCGACAACCTTGAATGACTAACTGAAAGGTGGTGATCATGTAATGATGCTTGTGTATGCTAATCTAAAGCAATCAAATCCATGGTGGCCTTTTTGAACGGGTGTGAATCATTCTCCAAACTATAGGATGACTTGGAATTATACTGTCTGAGACATATAAATTATGCTGTCCATTGTTCCAGGCCCTAGGAAAGAAGTCCTACCAGGTCAGCACAACAAAAATTTCAATTTTTTAATGAAAAGATCACCCATCTTTAGTGCCATGAGAATCAGATTTAATGTATTATTCTATTTCTGTCCACCGGTTCTCCAGCAGCCACCACAAAATGTTGTTTGATGAGATATCAAATTTAACTGAACATAGAACGTCTGTTCATGTATACTCTAATGAAGAAGCCAATCCACTCACATCCGAGCGGCTTTCAGAGGATCACCTGTCTTTCTTATTGCAAGAGTTGAATGCTCTACTGGACGAAGGGACCACAGGGATGGTACCTGTTGTGGAAATCGTGACTGGTTGCTTCTGCTGCGATTTCCTAATACCGAAAAAGGAAGGAGACCTTCTAAATGACTTGCTATGGAAGGACAAATTCAAAATAGTCACACTGGCCCAGATTCTAATTGCTCTGAATGTTACCTGCAGTTTAAGGTAGGCTAGGAACATTTTCAGTTTGCCATGCTTTCCTTCGGCCTTAAAAGTGTCCCTCTGATGTTAACAAAAGTGGTTGCTGCAAATCTTCGGAGGTTGGGGATACCAGTTTTCCCCTACCTTGATGACTGAAAGTTGAAAGAGGGCTCGTAACATTCAGTTGTCAACCACCTCCAGACCATAGTGAACCTCTTGATATCACTAGAGTTTATGATCATTGTGCGGAAGACACACCTGACTGATTCGCAAAGGCTTCCTTTCATTGTAGTCGTCTTGGATACAGTGCATTTCAGGGCCTTCCCTCCAATGAAGTGGGTCCAGGACATTTGAGCTATGATTCCGATGTTTCATCTTCAGTCCTCGGTCTCAGTGAGAGTGGCTCTGAGACCTCTTGGTCACCTGCATCCTACTCATGAACTGTGGCAGATGGCATGTGTGGATTCTGCAGTGGAAACCGAAGTCTCAGTGGGCCTAGCACCGTTGAATTCCATCAAGATTTTTGAGGAGAATACAACAGATGTGCAGTGGTGACTGCTTGACCACAATTAGACCAGCAGCGGACCCCTTTCCGTACCCCACCCAGAGCTGATGGTTGTGATGGATGCTTCATTGCTGGGTAGGGTAGGTCATTTGGGAGAATGGGCAATTTGAGGACTATGGTCTCTGACGGAACTCGACATCAGCCTGTTTGAGTTTCAGACCATTCGCCTGGTGTTGAAAGCCTTCCTGAAGTCCATCTCAGGGAGGCTAGTGCAGGTTTTCACTGACAACACCACCGCCATGTGGTACTGCAACAAGCAGGACGGAGTAGGGTTCTGTGTCCTGTGCAAAGCGGCTCTACATCTCTTGAGCTGGCTGAAGGGTGAGGGCATCCCCTTGATCTTGAACCACCTGGCAGGATTTCGAAGAGCCAGAGTGGATGAGCTCAGCTGACGGCGCCTGGAGGTTGCACCCTGAGGCAGCACAGGACATCTTCCGACTGTGGGAAGAACCCTGGCTTGATTTTTTTTCACCACCGTTGAGAGAACACATTGTCAAAACTTTTGTGAGCTGGGTTTTCCAAGAAGGCTCCCTCTGGGAAGCTCTTTTAGGCAACAGTGGAGCACTGGACTCCTATCCGTCTTTCCACCTCTGCCTGGAGTTCTGAAGAAGGTTAGGAACGACCATGCCCAAGTCATCCTGGTGGCTCCAGATTGCCCCAGGAGGGTGTGGTACCTTGAACTTCTGGACATGGGCATGTGTCCTCTGATCCGGTTTCCACTTCGGGAGGATCTTCTGTTGCAGCAGCAGGGCAGGGTTCTGCACCCAGGCAGTAGTTAACTGCGTTTGATCTACCTCCTGAGATTAGCTTATTTCGCCTGTCCCCATCTGTCGCCATTATGTTGGTATAATACTGCAACTATATCTGTTCCATATATGATAATATTTAGCATTGTCAGTTGGGTACAATTTTCCCAGCATTCTAGTTATACATCTTTCTGCAGATTCCTCACCTTATGAATATTCCTTACAGGCTTTGGATTGGGCCAGAAAATGTTTTCCCAGCATCACTCTCCAACGCTCCATGTAACTCCAGCCAGTGACCCAGATTCTCGATGTGACCTCAGTGAGTTATATAAGGTGCCAACCAGCGTGCTGGTGTCAGTTGCTATGTTTTTAATACCTCATTAAAATGGCCTAGATGTCTTTCTTGGTTTCTCGCCAACAAAATTCTCAAAGAACCTCCGTCTTTGAGCCTTAAAACACGGTGCAGCAAGGAGATCCTCATGATTGTGTATGGTGACTGGGATTAAGGCACAGTGCTCATCCTGCGCCTCGTGTACCCAAAGGCCATCAAGAAGTGGGAAGCCAACTTGTTTTTGGCTAAAACCCACAGAGAGGTTCCCAAATGGACTCCTTCTCCAAAATGTAAGTCTCCCTAGAAAATGTTGTACTAGGATTTTCACATGAACACAAATAGTGCCCTAGGAAGGAGAAATCCTCTGCGAGGAAGCGTTGCTGCTTAAGAGACCTTTTGGTTTCATGATGCCATTTCACCAACACGACTCTTCCCCAACATCAGGTTTTTTTTTCAAGGTACCTAAGGCGTTAAGGCCGGAGTTTCCTGGTCTTTGAAGTGACCCTGCAAAAGGAAGGTTGTGGCCTTCCAGTTAGCTATGCTGGATGGTTTCCAGGGAGGCACCACAAGCCTTTTGACCACTCCCCAAAGAGGTCCGTTCCTGCTGCTTTGGCTCTCTGACCCAGACGTTGTCTGACTCCTAGCTTTCATGGGCTTTGGCCTCCGAGCATAAGGCAAACTTATCCAAGGCACTGTCCCCATTGGTTCGGGGCCTTTAGCGGTGCTGACCTCAGTTAATTGTGGCACCAACAGTAAGTAAATAGATGAAAATATCTGGGTGGCAATTGAGAAAGTCCGATCTAACTGCAATGATGAACCAGCAGGGGAGCCTCTTCCTAGGGCTCAATTGCTCTCCCTAGGGCTCAAATGGTTGCCATTCTGGAGAAGTTTTTAGTTCTGATTCAGATGCCTTGGCTGTAGAGGATAAAGTCTACAGATTCACAGAGGTTTGTGGATCAACTCCTGTCTCTTGATGACGACATGTATTTGGATTTACCGAATGCCAGTGGCCTGTGTACTTTTGCAGTTGGAGATATTTTCTACCCTTGCTTTCGAGGAGGTTGTATCTTTCACAGTAGTTGTTAGGAATGTGGCAGAGACCCAGGAACTGATTCTGCCTTCTGCAGTAGTGAAGTTGAACACTGATGAAAATATTGCAATCCTCTATGGAGTCTGTGGAGTCCTTGCTTCTTTTTAACAACACTCCCCTATACCCTTTAGTGGCCGTCGGGGAGAACACTTTTTGATTGCAGCTGTACATAGGCAGATCACCAGTCAACCTAGACAGTCGCTTTAGACACAGCTAATCCCAACTGTGTTTTTTGGGCCTCTGTGGCAGTGCTGTAGGGGGACAGGCAACATTCACTGTACTCAACCTGTCAAAGAACACAAAAGTCATTCTCATACCTGGTGAGTGATGGACTTGATGCAGCTAAACAAATACTGAAATCTGGCTTTGACTTTGTGGACACGGTGGCCCAGTCCGTGGGCGCAGCTATCATGGATTTTTTGGGGATGTTCAAGCTACCCTTGCGGACATGCCCTTTGAGGGAGAATGCCTGTTTAGAGAGAAAGCAAATTTGACCTTAGAATGCTTCAAGAACAGAGGGCTACAGCCAAAGCCCTGCTCATGGCCTCCCCTGCAACGCAATTCCACCAACAACATTGCAAATTTTATGGTTATTCTGGGGCTGGGCAGTCCTGTCAATGGATGCTTTCTCAAGCTGTTCAGATGCCTCAAAAAATGTATCTGAAAGAGACACGTTAGTGACAGATTCCTTACCTTAGAATATCCCCAGGCGTCAGGCTGGATCCGGAAAGTTTTGCGTAGCAGTACCCTTGCGCGTCGGTAGGCGGCGTCGTGCGGCTCCGCGTTCGTCATCGGCGTCGGGATCGCCGGGATGACGTCGCGGGCAGTACTTAGACGCCGCCCCTGCGCGCTGACGTCAGTTCTTATTTTTCCGCGCCAGTAAGCGCAGATCCGGGAAGAGCAGTGCCCTAGGCATTTTTTTACTACGTTTTTTTCACTGTTTTCTAAACGAGTCTCTCGACTCCGAAGGTGTCGGTAGGGATGCCCGGCTTAAAGCCATGCGACGCCTGTGGTCGAATGATGTCGATCACAGACCTGCATCAGGAATGTCTCTACTGCCTCGGCCGCGACCACGACACGAAGTCGTGCCCCGACTGCTGGGCCTGGCATCCGAAGGCTTTGCAAGAGCGGTCTCGAAAGCTCCTCGAGGTCCGGCAGTCGGCTCCGCGCCCCGGTCACGCGAGAGGTCGAGGGGCCAATCGCAGAGTCCTCATCGGTCCTCATCGGTCGTCGGGGTCCAAGTCTTCGCACTCCTCCGGTAAGTCGAAGCATAAGAAGTCAAAGAAGCGTCATCGCTCGACGACTTCCCCTCGCCGGTCTCGCGACTCGGCTGAGGGTCCTGTCGGCACCGTCCCCGCGGCCCCGGGAGTGCCTGCAGAGCCGCCCCCGCATTACCCGTCCTTCCCGGGTTCGGGGGCGACTCCGGCCGAGATACAGAAGTTCCTGTCGGCCATGGCCCGCCTCTTCGGGCCTCAAGGTCCCCCCGGTGCGCCTTCGGGCCCCGCGGGCCCTGATGGGGGTTTCTCCGGCGACTCCGGTCCCGGCGCCGCCTGTCACACCAGCCTCGGTCCCGGCCCCGGCCTCGGCTCCGGTGCTGCCACAACCCCGATCGACGCCGGTTGACCTGACGACACCTCCACCGGCGCCGATCTCTCCGGTGCCGTTCCCGATGCCGCCCGGGGCTCCGGGCGTCGTCGTTTCCCGGTTCTCTCCGGATTCGGACACGGCGCCGGACCGGCGTCGCTCGACGCCGGCTCCGACGCCGATGAGACCTTGGGTCCCGCATGTCCCTCCTCCTTATTTTGAACCAGAGGAGGACGAAGAGAACTGGGCGGGGTCGGATGACCCTCTCACACAGCAGTGTGAGTTCGATCAGGACTGGGCTGAGGAGCTTGGGGATGCCAGTGGTCTGGACACTTCCCCTGACTCTGGCATGCTGTCTCCTCCTTCCGTGGCAACGGAGGAGGGAGCAAATTTTGCAACGGTGTTGCGTAGAGCAGCTGGGGCCTTACACCTGCAATTGCCTACAGTGGCTGTCAGGACTAACCTCCTGACGGAAGTGCTTGAGCCGGCGGCTACCTCCTCGGAGCCACTGCTGCCGTTTAATGACGCGCTTTCCGACGTTCTTTTGGGCACCTGGTCCAAGCCCGCCACAGGGGCTCCTGTGGATAGGAACGTGGCCCGACGCCATCGCCCCGCTCCGGGCGACCCCCTGTTCCTCTCCCAACACCCCACTCCTGAGAGCTTGGTTGTCCAAGCCTCTGCTTTCCAAACCGCCTTCCCTACCGCTCCTCCGGATAGGGAATCCAAAAGACTGGCTCAATTTGGGAAGGTGGTCTTTTCTTCCTCCAGTGCTGGCTTGCGGTCCGTCAACACCGCTTGCCTTTTGGGCCGATATTCCCACTCTCTGTGGGACTCGGTGGCGCAAGTTCTGCCCCAGTGTCCTGAGGAGGTCCAGACACTGCTTTCCCACGCCATTGCGGACGGAAGAGATGCAGCTAAATACACCATTAGATATGGCCTTGATACCACCGACTCGCTAGGCAGATCGCTTGCGGCGACAGTGGCGCTGCGCCGTCACGCCTGGCTGAGAACCACTGGTTTCTCGGGTGATGTCCAAAACACCCTTATGGACATGCCCTTTGATGGGGTCGGTCTTTTTGGAAACAAAGCAGACCATGCGCTGGAGCGCTTTAAGGACTCGCGGGCTACAGCCAAGTCCCTGGGCCTTTCTGCTGTACGCCCTTCGCTACCGTCTGCTTTTCGCCCCTTTCGTGGCCACGGAAGGGGCGCCCAGTCACGTCCGCTGCCCAGCCACCGGCCTGCGCAGCAAGCGTCTTCGCGTGGCCGAGGACGTGGCTCCCGCCGTGGCGGGTCAGGCAACCAGCGTGCGGGTCAGGCCACCAACCCCGCCCCGTCCGCGGCCTCCAAGCCCTCCTAGTCCTTTCTTTCAGGTGCACAGCACGCCAGTAGAGGGCAGGGTCCGCCATCACCTTCACCACTGGCGTGCCATCACCTCGGACAAGTGGGTCTTGGACATTGTCCGAAGGGGCTACTCCCTCCCCTTCGAGACCATCCCCCCAGCAATGCCACCTCAATTCCACCGCATGTCAGGGGATCACTTGGTGCTTCTTCAGAAGGTAGTTGCGGCCCTCTTGGCCAAGAGGGCCATCGAGCGCGTTCCGACCCCAGAAGTAGGACGTGGTTGCTACTCACACTACTTTCTGGTGCCCAAAAAGGACAAGGAGGACCTGCGTCCTATCTTGGACCTCCGGAACGTCAATCGCTTCCTCCGGAAGGAGAAGTTCAAGATGCTCACCTTAGCTCAGGTCTTGACTGCCCTGGAGACTGGATGGTAGCGTTGGACTTGCAGGACGCTTATTTCCACATCCCCGTCCTGCTGGCCCACCGGCGTTACCTGCGGTTCATGGTGGGCCTCGAGCATTTTCAATTCACCGTGCTCCCCTTTGGCCTCACAAGTGCCCCTCGGGTGTTCACGAAAGTGATGGCGGTGGTCGCAGCTCATCTCCGCCGGGCAGGGGTTCCAGTCTTCCCCTACCTCGACGACTGGCTGCTGAAGGCGGGCTCGTCCCAGGCAGTCGTCTCCCACCTCCAGACTACGGCCGAACTCCTGCACTCGCTGGGGTTCTCCATCAATGTGCCGAAGTCGCACCTGATTCGTTCTCCACAGCTCCTTTTCATCGGAGCAGTTCGGACACGACGCAGTTTCGGGCCTATCCTC
The DNA here is from genome assembly GCA_963921515.1 of Calotriton arnoldi. NCBI lineage: Eukaryota > Metazoa > Chordata > Amphibia > Caudata > Salamandridae > Calotriton > Calotriton arnoldi. The sequence goes on from CAWUFW010000902.1 coordinate 2,905,337, forward strand.
CCGAACGGCGAGATATTCAGGCTATGATTCCGATCTTTCAGCCTCTATCCTGGGTTTCGGTACGGATGACCCTGAGGCTGCTGGGCCTCATGGCCTCCTGCTGGTCGATCATGCCAGATGGCATATACGGGCTCTGCAGTGGGACCTGAAGTTCCAGTGGGCGCAGCACCAGGGCAACCTGTCCGATCACGTCCAGATCTCGGAGGGGACTGCAAAACAGTTGCATTGGTGGCTCTCGAACCGGCAATGGGTCAGGGGCAGATCCCTCTCCCTTCCCCAGCCAGAGCACACAGTCGTGACGGACCCATCCCTTCTGGGACGGGGCGGTCACATGGGAGAGGCGGAGATCAGAGGCCTCTGGTCTCCGGCGGAGTCCCGGCTCCATATCTACCTTCTGGAGCTCCGGGCGATCCGACTTGCACTCAAGGCATTCCTTCCCTCTGTCAAGGGGAAGGTCGTGCAGGTGTTCATGGACAACACCACCGCCATGTGGTACTGCAACAAACAGGGCGGGGTGGGTCGTGGACCCTATGTCAGGAGGCTCTGCGCCTCTGGACATGGCTGGAACATCAGGGCATTTTCCTGATGGTTCAACACCTGGCAGGTTCCCTGAACGCCAGGGCGGACGAACTCAGCCGCAGGTGCATGATGGATCACGAATGGCATCTTCACTCGGAGGTGGCGCAAGGTCTCTTTCAGCAGTGGGGAGAGCCTTGGTTAGATCTGTTCGCCACCAAAGAGAACGCGCAATGTCAGCAGTTCTGCGCGTTGGAATTTCCAAGGCGGCACTCGCTCGGCGACGCTTTTCGTCGCGAGTGGAGTTGCGGTCTGTTGTTCGCCTTTCCGCCTATACCACTTCTGCCCAGAGTGTTGAAGAAGATTCGGCGCGACCTGGCCCAAGTCATCCTTGTGGCTCCGGACTGGGCTCGAAGAGTTTGGTATCCCGAGCTTCTCAGTATGAGCGTCGATCCCCCGATCTGTCTGCCTCTTCGGGAGGATCATCTGTCGCAGCAGCAGGGGACGGTCCTCCACCCGAACCTGTCCAGTCTACACCTGCTTGCGTGGAGATTGAGCGGCGGCAGTTGATTCCTTTCGACTTGCCTCCCGAAGTTTGTGATGTGATTCTGGCAGCCAGGCGTCCCTCCACTAAGGTGGTATACGCCTGCAGGTGGAACAACTTTGTGGCATGGTGCACAGCAAAGGCTGTGAATCCCCTCTCTGCCCCTCTTTCTGAGGTTCTTTTGTTCCTTCTTTCTCTGGCCCAACAGGGTTCTGCCCTGGGTACCATCAAGGGCTATCTTTGTTCAATCTCGGCCTTTCTCAGTCTTCCTGATCAGCCCTCTCTTTTTAAGTCCCCTGTTGTTAACAGGTTTCTTAAAGGCATTACACACCTCTTTCCTCCTGTTGCGTTTATAATGCCTCAGTGGGACTTAAATTTGGTTCTTACCTTCTTAATGTGCGCTCCTTTTGAGCCTCTGCATAACTGTCCTCTTCGTCTTCTGACTCTGAAGATAGACTTTCTGGTGGGCATCACCTCCGCTCGGCGGGTGAGTGAGCTCCAGGCTCTTTCATGCAAACCCCCTTTTCTGTCTGTTCATCCAGACAAGGTTGTTCTTCGGACCCGTCCGTCCTTCTTGCCAAAGGTGGTTACTGCCTTCCACATTGGGCAGACCATCATTTTGCCCACTTTCTTTCCGCCTCCGCATCCTTCCAGAGAGGAAGAGAGGCTCCACCGTCTGGACCCAAAACGTGCGCTTGCCTTTTACATCAACCGCACACAACAGTTCCGGGTGGATGACCAGCTCTTTGTTGGCTACGTGGGCGCCAAAAAGGTCGGGCGGTACACAAGAGGACCATCTCCCGCTGGGTCATCTTGTGTATCAAGGCCTGTTATTCTTTGGCTAAGAAGGAGCCTCCTGTTGGGCTGCGTGCCCATTCCACCAGGGCTACGGCTGCTACCACGGCTTTAGGCCGCGGTGTTCCGTTGCAGGATATTTGTCAGGCAGCTACGTGGGCCTCGCTGCACACGTTTACCAAACATTACTGCCTTGACAGCCAGGTCCGGAGGGACGGCTTCTTTGGCCGTTCTGTCCTCCGGGACTTCCTTGTCTGAATCTGTTCGCAGACCCACCACCGGGGTTGGTATTGCTGGGGTATCTATTCTAAGGTAAGGAATCTGTCACTAACGTGTCTCTTTCAGATGCACAAGTTACTAACTTGTGTAACAATATATCTGTAAGAGACAGTAGTTAGTGACAGATTCCTTACCGCCCCACCCATCCTCCCCGTTCTGCGAACTGATTTCTAGGGTTAAGGACATCCCTTTCAGGGCCCTAGTATTTTTCAGACACCTATGTCAGCTTCTTGTATGGCTCTGCGTTCCTGGCCCGGAAAGTCGTGTACAGAACTGACGTCAGCGCGCAGGGGCGGCGTCTAAGTACTGCCCGCGACGTCATCCCGGCGATCCCGACGACGGACGCGGAGCCGCAGGACGCCGCCTACCGACGCGCAAGGGTACTGCTACGCAAAACTTTCCGGATCCAGCCTGACGCCTGGGGATATTCTAAGGTAAGGAATCTGTCACTAACTACTGTCTCTTACAGATATATCGTTACACAAGTTAGTAACTTGTGCGTTAATCTTTTCGAAGTTGGCAGCAGATCCAGACCCCACTGTCCTCTGGGACCATCTTCAAAAAGGAGGAAGGTTCTCCCATTTTGTTACCAATTGATAGGCAATGATGGTGTCCTTTTGGATCATCCAGCTGATCTGCTGGGGCTTTCCCCTTCTTGTACTAAACTCCCTGCCGGATAACTCCCCTCCTTCAGAGCATGCTTGAATGTCGATCTTGGAGGCAGAGGTTCTTGCCTTACTAGAAAAGAAGGCCATAAAAAAGGTGCCTCTCAAAGAGGGGTGCACATGATTTTATTTCTGTTACTTCCTGATCCTCTAGAAGGATGTAGGCTATAAGCCCCTTCTAGACCTCCGCCTTTTGTACCTGTTCATCCAGCAAGACCGCTTCAAATGCTATCCTTCGGCCAGGTCCTATTGGCCTTGAGCTGGGGATATTTCATATTCCAATCCTCACAGGTGCTACTTGAGGCTCACAGAGCACTCCCCAAATTTTTATATTGCGCGTCTCCCATTCGGACAGATAATGCCTCGCGTTTTTACAACGGCACTGGTGGCCGTGGCAGCTGAGCTGGTGGCTATGGCAGCTGTGTTGGTCAGGAATCAGTTTGTTTCCATACCTGGATGCCTGACTGCTGAAAGCAGAGTCCCTGAAACTTGTCCAGAAACATTTCTGGTGAACAGTGACTCTTCTTCATGACATGAGCTTTACCATCAGCATCTGAAAGGCCCACCTTTCTTGCACACATAGGTTGAATTGTATTGCCACTGTTCTCAACACAGTCCTTAGGGGAGCCCTTTCCTCCTCCACAGAGGATTGTGGCTATTCCGGCAATGATCTCGATGAGTCTGGTGGGGGGGTCAGATCCGGTCCTACAGGTATTTCGGCTCAAGTACACCTATTTCACTTGGTGTACCAAGACTTGCACTCATGAATGGACTTTCCCACCGCCAGAGGGGGGGGAGGGAGGGGTTGCCCTTTCACCCCCACAAACTCATGCTATGATAGTCATGGATGCCTCCTCACTTGGCTGAGGTGTTAATCTGGGCAACAGAATGGCACAGTTGCCTCTATTCAATGTTGATGCAGCTTCTGCATATGAATCTGCTCAAGCTGCGTGCAGTCCACTTGGCCTGGAGGCATTTCTACCTTCCATCCCAGGAAGCATTTTCCAGATTCGTTTGGAAAACACCACCACCATCCATCCATTCTATCAGTAGGTAGGACGGTGTATGGTCCTGGACCCTATGTTGGGATGTTTTTCATCTGGTGAACTGGATGCAATAGCGAGGAATCTTTCCAGCATTGGCTTACCTGCCCCTTAGCAGGTCTGTTACCGGTCTCTGGAAGACCACAAGTGCACAGGAACTGTGTTTGGCTTTGGACCATACACTTCCTTTAAATAGGGTACCTACAGGTTCAACTAGTCTCGGAGCCTGCTTTATGTATTTGAGCCAATCCCTCTTCTCTCAAAAGCCCTGTGGAAGTTTGTAATGATAGAGCACATCTGATTCTGATCTGCCTAGACTGAGCAAGGAGGATCTGGTAGACCAATTTGTTGGCTCACACCACTTAGCCAGTGCTTCCTCTCCTTTGCAGCCAGATCTGCTCTTGTATCAGGTGGTCAGGTCCTCCACCCCAATCCTCAGCTGATGCAGCTGTTTGCACAGAAATGGAGTGATGCCAGCTAGAACCCTTTTGCCTTCCTTCCTGATAAGGTTGCACACTTCATCTTGGCGACCCAGAAGCCTGTCACCAAATCCATATACATGGGCTACTGAAACAGATCGGTGCATTGGTGTGAGCTGTAAGGTATCAATTCTTTTACATTTCCAGATATCTTGAGGCTTGCATTTTTCTTTTGCACTGCTAGGTCTGGCAGTGGCTATAAAGCTACCCATCCGCTCTGTCTGCCTTTGTGCCTTTCTGATAAAACACCCCTATTCAAGTGAGTGGTACATTTCCTAAAAGGTTTACTTTACTTGCTCCCTCTCACTCCATTTATTGTGCCTCAGTTGGATTTTTATCTTGTTTTCACTTTCTTGATGACATCTCCATTTGAACCAATGCACATTTGTGCTGTTCAGATTCTACCTCTGAAAACAGTTTGTTGTAGCTATTAATTCTGATTGAAGGGTCATAGCACTTCACGTCCTTTCAGTTCACCCACCCTTCAAAATGTTCCATCTAGTTAAGTTGGATCTCCTAACCTCCCCATTTGGCATTTCACATGGCCCATGTATCACCCTTCCAACTTTCATCCTTCTTAAGCATTCAACCAAGGAGGAGGTACACCTGCACTGACTGGATCCCAGGCGTGTGGTATCCTACTACATTGACCGCACACAACAGGACAGAGGAGATTATCAGCGTGTTTGTTTCGCTGGTGCCAAGAAAGACAAGGTCGGTGACCAAACTTAGTGACTAATTTCACCATTTGATTTTGGGTCATCCTCTATATCAAAATCTGCTCTGACCTGTCCAAGAAATACCCTCTTGGGTTTATGGCTGTCTGCCATCAGCTCATGCAAGTGGAGTGCCGGTTACCAACATCAAACAGGCAATTATGTGGTCAATCTTGCATATTTTCGCAATGTGTTACTGCCTCGCATCCAATGCATGCAGTGATGGGAACGGGAACACTGCCCAGGTTGTGTTGCATGATTTCTTTGGTTAACGAGCACTTTTCAGTCTCACCTCTCAGAGAGGTACTACTTAGGGACTAATTCATAAGGTGAGGAATCTGCAGGAAAATGTATTCATAAGAAAAAGTTAATGACCATTGGTAGAAATATTTCTGTTGGATACATAAACTTCTTGCATATTCCCAAACACCCTCTCTCCTTCTCAATGAGCAAGTGCTACGGTGAATAAGATTCCAGGTTATACAAAAGTGTTTTGTGCTGCATTTCTTGTTGATGTGGCATTCTGTTCCTCTCAGCACACCTCAGTGAGGAGTATAAGCAATTTCAGAAACTGATGCTAGAATGCACATTGGTGTACAAAATGTTGCATCTGTAAACTGTGTTCAGGCTGAAGCCATTGCTGGGGAGAACAAAAGTCTGGCAGACCATTCTGAAGCCCTGAACAAGTAGTCATCGGGAGATGAATCTAGTGGAAGGGGATATATTCACTAGAAATATTGTTATTGAAGATAAGCAACCTTTTCTTCTCTCCCCATCCTCCCATAGTTGAGGGGAGCTTATGAATCCTCTTTTCCACTGCATTTCTATAGAGTTGGTGTGCACACTTTTCAGATGAAACCCGGTGTTTGTCATGTAGCAACATTTAAGTGAGCACAATGCTTTCATTTGAAGCGGCGGAAATGCTAGTCTGTTTGATTTGTGCAGATATCAGATCTCTAACAAGGTCTTTCTGTAACGTTCTACCGCCTAGTTGCTCTTAATTACATGCACTGCAGAAGATTAAATGTTTCCTTCAAGTTGAGCTGAATGTATGTGGCGGTTTGCACACAAAAAAGATATTTTCAGCAGATTCTTTAAGGGCAGAGCAAGAATTAGTTAAACAAACCCACTCATTTTAAACCCTAATGCAGACTGCCTCTTCTTCCTCTGTTAAGAGGTCCTGTTCTAGGTACCTTTTGGTACTAACTGTATGCATTGGAAAACAAATGTATAAAGTCCAGAAATGAGTCACAGATAATGATAATATATGTCAAGGTATGTCACATATATTAACTGTAGTAGGCCAATGATGTACCACAGAGAATTGCAGTAATCATTTAAAAGATAGAAAAACTCAAGCATATTTTGTTCAGTAGTACAGAATGTAAAGTGACTTTGTTTTGCCTTGTAAAGGACATTAATAAGTTTTCTTCAGGTCTTTATTTTGCATGACAACCTACTTGCATAGTGTGGTGCAAAAGCCTTTTGAGCACCATCCAGCTAGGTCTTCCTTATTATACCTCTGCTGTAAACGCTGAATTTCTTTACTTTCCTGTTTTATCTTAGTTATTTTTCAGTCAGTCAAATTATTTATTCATATTATATTACCCATAGAATTCAAAACACAAAATATATGTTAGTATCTAACACAAGAGGCAGTCATTACGTTAAAAAGCACCAAAAACATACAGCAGCCAGGCACACAATTTTCTTATGCAAACCATACAAAATATAAAATTAATCATCATTTTACTAAAATGTATTAATTCACATGACCAGTCTATTTTGTTGCAGAACTTATAGCTCTGTTAAGTCAAGAACAGCATGGGTTTAAGGCTACCTTACCTTTTCAGTAACCTAGGGCCAGTTTCAAGCAGTAGGGGAAACTGCAGGAGTATCTTCAGAAAAGCCAATTCTGCCATAGCATGACCTTTTGAAGAACCCCACAACTCCACTCTATGTAGCACTGCTGATGTGATATGCGTCTTGTAACATTTCAGGGTCAGGCTACTTGCTCTATCCCCTGTATCACTACTGACTTTCAACAGGGTTCCTCTCAGCCACGGTCTGTGCAGGTAACAGCAGTGGGGCCGGGTGGGGGTGGGTGTGTGTGGGTAGGGGGGAATTTCGAGGGACGATCCAGAGGGAAAATGAAATAAATAATAAATTTTCCCTCGGCATCGTCCGTCGTAATTTCCCCCCCCAACCCGGCCCACCGCTGTTACCTGCACGGACTGCGGCTGGTTCCTCCTATAAGGGACAACGTCTCAAATTATTTGAAATGTATCTTAGCACATGCTCCTACATACTCCCTCCACTTACAAAATGCATATTGGTTCAAATTAAAAATACTTTTCTTACGTATAGTCTACCCTTTTTTTTATTCAGTTTTTCTTTTTAATCTAAAATGGCCCACGTTTTGGGCAGATCTAGTCTGAATTCTGCAGTGCACTAGAAGAATTTACAATATCCAGTCTGAAATGTAGTGTACAGACTATGGATACTCAGCAGTGATGAATACCTTTGTATTGGCCTATTGTTGCTGCATTACTGTCTCTTAGCCAGATCCCTCAGTCTTGTGCTTTTCATATTGCTAAGTTAACCAGCTTAATGACCCTTTAGTTTTTTGGCACTGTAGCATATAGGTGTATTGAATAGAATCATTTTCTTCCATTTTCTTAAGGAGGTTACAATGGTGCAGCCACGGCCCTTTAATTCGGAAGCATGGTGGAAATGCTTTATATGTTAAAATATGTTATCTAACTAGTACAATGATAATGCATTAGCTAAACATGACATTCCAAATTAATTTGATTATTGCTAGGAAAGAATGCATTCTGTGTTTTAATGTTTTTTGTTTTTTTTACAAAAATGGCTAATAAAAATAACTTCTGTGTACTTTTAACTTTCTCTGTCAAATATTGTTTGTGTATTCAGTCACGATAGAATATCATTCTAAAAGAAACTTTTTGCTTAATTCTTACTATATCTACTAATTGGTGGGGTTTATTGAGTTCACAGATTCCAAAATGTTATTTATAATTGGATCCTTAAAGTAATTGCCTTATTTTGAAAAAAAAACTATTTTATGTTGTAGCCAGAAATAGTAGAATTGATGTCACCCACCCAATCCCTTAAGCATTCATTACATAACTGCTTTGTGTGTAAAGGTTTTTATAAGTAGAAGTAGAAAATCACAGAAGTACCATTATCATAAGTGAATCTGTTTCATTTTTTGTTGTTTTTCTGTTACATTTTAACCTGTAATTGATTGTATCAGTCAACATTGTGTTGTTGTTGCTGTGTGTAGTTGGTGCTGTGACTTGTTTGTACCCATCTCTGTTCTGTAGGCAACTTTGCACTCTCTACTGAAAAAAGCTACCATAAAAGAAAAAAAGGAAAACAAAAAATCAGTAAGTTTGCAGAACTTTTTATAAGCCATTTCTTTCTAAGCAACAACCGAAAAAGAAAGAAAACCTCTTGCTGTGCATTCCAAACATCTTCACCTGAGTCTGTTAGATTTTCACTATTTAATCATTCTACTAATTCTGGCACAAAAAAGCTTTCATTTCAATTAACAATCTGGAACAATATTTTGCTTTATACATTCTGCTTTTGACTTGGAAAAATGCCATATTTTCATAAACTTTTCTGCTTGGTCTTTGAATAAGCTATTATCTTTCCTAATTTTGGTGGAAAAGGGGAGTAGGTGAATGCTGGTTGTAATTATTTTCTAGATTCTTTTCAGATCTAGACTAATATTTAGGCATTTCTAACCCATTCTATATAGTAGTTTTGTATCATGTGCTCTAGTTTATCTTCAAAACATTTTGCCTACTTGCTCTATAGCAAAGTCTGGTGTAATATAATTGTGCACTTTTGTACAAAATTGAGCCACAAAGGTAAGTATTGTTTTGCTGATATTCATTAAGTAAGCCTTATGTGTTTTAATGACTGTGATCTCCAGTTAGTTTATTCAAACGAAAGTTTTAAGAGAATAATAAATGTTCATAAGAATGTTCTTTAGTTTCTGTATGAGATTTGTGACTGGTTTCATTTGCAGAATAAATAGCTTCTTATTGGGTCCCAGATTTTTATAGCAGGAAATATAACAAGAGAAGTAAAAGGCTAGATAGGTTTGAGTTTGAGTAGGCAACTAGATGCTGTCATCTGCAAAATTTAAGATAATGTGGAGTTTAAACAAATAAAAATAGGGTGTCTGGGTTAAAATTCTATGTTACATTTCTTTGTTTCTCAGACTGTCACTAAGTGATGCATTTGTTATTCCATGCTTTCATTAAATTTGAGTTCTTCATCCTTATAGTTGAGCTATATTCCAAATTAGAACTTTTCAGGAATCTTTTCTGTATGAAAACAGTGAAGAAACTAATCGGTTACTTCACCTGGGTGCATAGGGATGTGTGTAGCCTCAAAGTCTGAAATCCAACTGGGTGGGCTAGCTTTTTGGTCTGAGGTTGACGATACGAGTACCACTAAGCTGAATATTGGTAACATTTGTTACCAGCGTTTTATGATCTAAATGACCTTAGTGGCTCCCTTAACCTCGCATTTCACTGTGAAATTAGTTTCTATATCACAGCATATTGTGCACCTAAACATGTAAAAAAAAATATATATATATTTATATATATATATATATATATATATATATATATATATATATATATTTATATATATATATATATATATAAAAAGTTAGTATTGTGTTTCCATAGGAAATGCCTTTTTCTGTTGCTAATTACTTTGGCGCCATTTGATGTATCTCCATGAAACTTTTCAAAAAAGTGCTTCTTGTTGACTGGTTTGTGCTTGGAAAGTGTCTGGGTGATCCATCATGCGGGGGTGAGAAAAATGGGCGGGGGGGGGTCCCAAAACGCGTTTTCCGGATTAATTTTTCCCATAGAAACTTCAGACACAGCTAAAGCCCAAACTGCTGAAAGCATTTACACCAAATTTAGCAAAAAGCTAGATCTTGATCCAGAAAGAGGGCTTTCTTGTGTTTTGGTGTGAATCCGTTCAATAGTTTTGGAAAAATTAAGGTTAAAAAAAATGTATATATCACGCCACTGAGGCTCTGCGGAGCCAACCAATTTCTCCCTGAGATTTGATTGGCTGCCACCACCTCATCCAGGAAGTGGTGGCAGTACAGAGTCTTAAAGAAACGTAAAAAAAAAGAAAGACATAAGGGGACAGGGTAGTGATACCGGACCCCACCCTAGGCCTGGTGGTGGTGTCCCACAGGGATCCCGCCTGGGGCCATACATTTTATTTTTTTAAGTTTTGCTGCGAATTCACTGAGGATCTACAAATCCGTGGCAATTTAAAAAAAAAAAAATATGCAGACTCCTGCACCTTTAAACCCCCTTTACCACACAGGTGCCCCCCTTGGGGACCCCATCCCACTGGGGCCGATATCTTAGAGGAGGGGCATCGTAGCCTCCCCTCCCTGAGTCTCCAGGAAGCTGCGGGCACCCTACCCCTGTGGCTGACATTTCATTCAAGGGGAGGGGTGCCACGTGCCCCCCTCCCTGGGCCAGAAGAGGCCCTGGAGACACCATCCGCCGGGGCCAATAACTCAATTAAAGGGGAGGGGGGCAGCATGTTCCACCTCCTTGAGCCATGCTATGGCCCCGGGGACCCCATTCCCTGGGGCCGACTCAGTGACCGGGTCCCGGGTTCTTGAACCCCGGGACACCTTTTGTTTTCCTGGACACGAGTGCAGGCAGGGAAAATGTAAAGTTCCTCCACGGGGCGTGAGCACAAAGCTGCTCCCGCCTGGTGGGAGAACAAAGCATTTCTCACGGGCAGGGAAATGCTTTGATTATCCCCACCCCGCGGGAGGAAAACAAAACTGTTCTCACTGGGTTGGAGCAATGCCGGCTCATGCTTCACCTGCGATGGGTACAAGCAGGGTAGCTTGCGGGGGCCATGGGCCTCCCCCTGCAACCCCAACGTGGTGGGACTAGCTGTGGCGTGCCCCGGGTGGGGAATTCTCATTCTCTTTCTTCCTCTCTCCCCGCCTCCGTATCTCTCTCTCTCCCTCTCCCTCTCTCTCTACCCCTCTTCCTCCTCCTGCAGGTCCCTAGAAGGGGCAGGGACATCACCAACATTTTAATGTAGTGGGGGGGTGGAAGAGTTTGTAGAGACATCTGCAATACCCCCACTATCCCGTAACACTAGAAAAAAAAACCACAAGTCTCCTGGGTCATTGAAACTATGACCTGAGAATAACTTACTATATTTTGCAAAAGGTTTGTTTCCCAGGCTGGAGCTTTTGCTCTACACCTGGGATTGCCTTGCCACCAGATGCTGGTTGTATGATTGCATTTTATTTGTTGCAGATGTATCACATAAAATTAAAGGCCGTGATGTGGTTATTTTTACTACTGCATTTGAAGGGGTGTAAAGTGTTAAAAGGTAGACACAGACATTTTTGTTTTATTCTTTTTTCCTTAAAGAAAAAAGAATGTACCTTTTAACTATTTATTTTCAAATTTTTCACCCCTAAATGTAATAATAACAAGCATTGGCAATGCCAATATGTCTCGCCTTTGGGACCTTATAAGTGTTTAGCCATGCAGCACATTATCCAGGGTGCTGTGCCGCCAGGGATTGCAGAGCTCTACAATGACTACACACTGGGTCATACAATGTGATCAGTGTGATTCAGGAATACATGCTTGCCTCAGGAAATATTTATGGACACATTCTAAGGTCTTTTAACACACAGACAGAAACACAAGTGGCTCGATGTAAGTCAACAGCACTATAACATTCTGTGTGCGACTGTATCACTAGAGTATTGAACAGCCTATGAAAAAAAGCAGTGAAGTACTTTTCACTGGCGGAGACATCACATCCCTCCTCGCCCAGGCCTCTGTTCACCAGGCACCCTTCTCCTGAGATTTCCATTCAATACACTGCTCGCACCATTTACCAGCAAGCCCCAGGCCCCGCCCTCTGTCCCAGCCCCCTGGGTTATAGGATCTCTGGACATAGCAACAAAAACAAAATGATCCCATTTGTCAGTTAGAGGGGAAATAATGAATAAACGGGGATGGCGTTGGCATCACTTAATCCCAGCGCACATAAAAACTAAAAAAATCAACCTGACCTAAAGTTACTGGAGCTTTTGTAAAGTGCTCCAATACCTTCGGGTCATTCGAGTTCACATTAAAAAATAAAAGATGTCTCTCAGTCCCTGGGGAGCTACTGTGAATGTGCTTTTAAATTAGGGCTCTGAGAGGAGGAGGTGGACGACAGGAAGTGGCAGTGGGGGGTGCATGCAGTGACATGTGAGGAGGCTTCCATTTGCCAGGTACAGGGGAAATAATGAATGAACAGGGGCGGCTTCGGCATCACTTCATCTCAGCGCACCTAAACATAAAGAAATTAACCTGTTCTTGTGTAATATAACTGGTGCTTTTATAAAGCGCTTCAATACCTTGGGTCAGTCGAGTTTGTGCGCTATAAAAATGCCCCCAAAGGTTAATCTGGCATAGTGTAATGTAACTAGCGCTCATGTAAAGCACTCCAACACCTTTGGGTAGCTCAAGTTCACATTATATAAACAAGCGTCTGAGAAAATGCAACAGGAGTTGCCCAAGCTTTGCCCTCAACTGTGCTTCAAGTTTGGGCTGCTGAAGGTCCGCTGACCGAGGCTCGCTTAAGCAACAAGCAGCGAAGCAAAGGGTTTGGGAAAAATCCTCGCACTTTGAAGTCAGAGAAAATTAAAGGGGCGATTTCGAAAACAGCGTCTGACATTTCATCTCGGTATTTGAATGGGATGGGGAGATTAAGTGATGGGTGCCAAAGCTAAACCGCTGAAGACTGAGAAACAGTGACCTGAGCAGAAATCAATGAAAAAAAAGTCCCCCAAATGAACGCATAAACACAGAAGCGTAATGTTAGCAGTAATTGGCCGGTGTTCTGTGGGAGGAAACAAAACACAACAAGCATTTGCAATGCAACAGGTCTCGCATTTACACGTGTTTGAGCTATTGGCATTGTAAATGACAATGTCTTTTATTTATGTTTTGGTTTTTGAAACATAAATAAAATGCATTGTCATTTACAATGCAGTAGCTTAAACTTGCGTAAATGCGAGACCTATTGCATTGGAAATGCTTGTTTTATAATGCCATGGTTTCTGCTCTTTATTGTTTTTATTTGAAATATGTAGCTGTTTCTTCATAAGAGCAGGTTTTTTTTTCTTTGAGCCCAAATATCCTAAAAATAAATGTTCCTTCAAGGTGTTCCCCTTTTGTTCAAGGTCGCCCAGGAAGCAGAGCGCTTATGGGGGATTTCTTCAGGAAATAAGCTTCTAGACAGGAAATAACTGGGTTTTGAAGCAGTACCCTGGGAAATTGAACCTAGTTCTTATATAACCATACAAAGAGTGCCCACTTCCACACAGCACTAATAATATACGCTGTCATTATTATCAAAGGAATAAAATACACTTTGGAAATTATAATGGGTAAGCACACTTTTCAAATCACCACAGAAAGAAAATACGACTTCAGTATTATCGCACAGATAAAGTACTTTATATTATCACAGCGCGGACAGGAGACTTCCAGACTGCAGTTTCCGCCTTTTTAAGGGAGGGTTTTTTCATGTGACGGCCCGAAAAAACACACACTAACTTCGTATTACGGCAAAGTAAATACACATTTCCACGTTGTGGCGGTGTGAGTGCACACTTGACGTATTGTCACATTATCACACGTGCGTGCACAGCTCACCGAGTCAAATGGAAAGCGCACACCGTCCACATCAGAGCAGAGCACACAGCTCCCATTATACACAGACATGCAATCTGAGGAGAGCGATGTGAGAGGACGCCCCCTCCCCCGCGGGCACCATGTGTGACCGTGCGCAGGCTGGGAGATTAGTCTGGGGTGAGGGGACAGAACAGTTATTACCTGCCCTTATTGCATTCTGGCTGCACAGCTTTAGCTACCAGGGTAATAACTGCAGATAATCGAATCGCAGCGCTTTCCCCAGAGCGGCTGAGGGCAGGGACGGCGATGTGGCGAGAGTGCCGGCCTTCGCGTGTCCGTGGAGGGGGGAGAGAAGGGCGGCGGCGGGGGCGCCTGTCCCTGCCCCCTCCAAACACCTGGAGCTGTATCGCCACAATAGCAGACAACACGGCGCTAATGATTCACCCCGAGGAGGTAGCTCAGTGAGTTAAGCGCGTGCTGCAGAGATGTGTGGCTTGCAGTTCAGAGCTTTGCGTCGCTCGTGGTCAGACTAGCTGTGCAGAAGTAACCCACACTAGGAGTGCTCAAAAAAACCCTGTTAACCCTCCACGAGAAGCCACACTACCCCTTAACAAGAAACAATCCTGACTGACCCTGAATAAGCCACACTGCACTAAAAATGTGTCCTTCATTACCTCAACCTCGCGGATATTAGAACAAAGCTCCCTGTAAGGGGACGAAGCTTCACTTGTAAGTAGATGGCCTCCACACCCACTTCCACAGATACATTACTTCTGGTCTAAAGTGTGGAAAAGAGAAGCAAGCTCAAATAGGTGCACTAAAGAGTGGGCACAGCTTTCATATCAGGGTCAAAGATTAGCAGTTTTCGAAACTGGCAGTG
>CAWUFW010000902.1:2925000-2937500 GCA_963921515.1 Calotriton arnoldi
TTGGTGTATATGCCATTGACATTTCTTTGATTGTTTATTCCCCAGTTTGATATTTACTATCACCCAGTCCTCAGCCGCCTCCACCCCATGCTAGATAGAAAGGTATCACCTGTCTTGATTCAAATTCAGCTAATAACACAGCCCTAACCGCCAACTTAAAACTGTACTAATTTTGTGGTAGCTTATTCGTGGTGATGCAGTGTGAATTTTATTTGTCTTATTCCTTTTTCATCCCCTATTCGCCATCCCCTCCACCCCAGGATGAGTTGCTATGTGTGCTTCCAGAATAGCCTGAGCCTGGTCTACCACTCCAGTATGGCTGATTAGTGTGTCCCATCTCGGGGTGGGGGAGTGAGGGAGAATGCGGTGTTTGGATGGTAAAAACCGCGCACCTATGTGTCTCTCCCATTGTACTTAAGTTGATATGGGCCTAATGTGCCGCACCCCTTTACAGGTCCTAGAATATCCCCACTGAAGGTGATTGATTTGTTGGGTCCCCCCGGGGGTGTACAAGGCTTAGGTTTTAGAAGTCAATGTTTCCAGTGTATGAATCCCATGTGTCTCTTGGGAGTCCCTCGAGTCCTCTGGCCTGCAGAGAGCTATATTTCGACCTCAACTGTGGCCCAATTGTGGAGATACCACAACCAGGACTTCAGTGGAGAGGTGTGGTGCAGCGGCCAGGGCAGCTGACTTCGGAGCACAGGGTTCACGGTTCGATCCCCGGCGGCAGCTCAGCTCAGCACCATGTGACTCTGGGCAACAGCTCACTTAATTTCCACTCCGGCCCCCAGCGCCTTGAGACCCGTAAGGGTGAGTAGCTGCGCTATATAAAAACGGACTTACATTTTTTTTTTTTTTACATTTAGTGGGGGAGCTGCATGAGATTTCCATGTCAATGCTACATGTCGTTTAGTCAGAACTTGGACTGAGTCTACAAATCTCTTAGCATATTTATTCTTTTTGGAGCGTGGCAGCACCCCCAACATGCATTGAATCTGGTCCGCTGTTAGCATTTTACCCTCTATTTCCACGATCAATGATACTGTCGGCCAAAAACTTTACGATTTCCAGACAGGCACAGACCATGTGATAAGTCTGCCTCTGGACACAAACACCTTGGATATTTAAGTTTTGTGCCAGGGTGCATTCTAATCAACTTTAAGGTCATATAAGTTTGATGTATGTAGTTGAATTAGGTGTACTTGAGTCTGGAGTTTCGGGACACCCTCTTTACATTCTAATGCGGTCTCCCATTGTCTGACAAGTCTTATTCAAAATATTTCATCCACTTCTCTCGGAGTGTTTGATATACGGTAGTGTGGGTCTCCAGTACTGCCCTATACCTCAATGTGGCTGCCTCCCGTTGTTGCTGTGAGTGAGAAGTAGATGGAATGCAGTAGCTTTTGGTGGTTCCTTGTGTTCCGTTTCCCATGTAGCCGCTATTGTCTCTGTCAAGAGCGTTGTAAGTCAGTAATGCCCCCCCCCCACCCCTGTACTATATTTAGTATCCAACTCCTGAAAGGTCTTAAGCATTCTGTGTGTGTATAAGTCCCCCAGGACTATAATTCCCACCTCTGCCCACGGACTTGTGTTGTGGTAGTGCATTATGTTGTGGAGAGCCAGGTGTGCCCACACAGGTGGTTTCAGAGAGTACTGCACAAAGCCCCCTTCGAGTTGCACTTATTTGTGCCAGCAGTCTTTAGCATCTGTGGCCAGTCTTCATGCTGTGCATATTCCTGGTTTGGGAGGTCACAACATCCTTTCTAAGAGAGACTTACTCTCCAGGTCCCATCATAAGCGTGTCCCCGCCAAGCTGGGGGCTATAGACAGCCATCTCATAGACCATTGCAACTGGGCTGCTGCATAATACAATTCATAGTGCAAGGCACCTAGGCTGCCCATTTCCATTGAGTTGTACAGTTTGCACAGAGCCACCCGTTTCCTTCCCGTCCCCCATATCAAGTCAGAGAGTGGACTATTCAGGCTATTAAAGAAACTAGGGTAGGATCACTCTGAGTGCCGAAAAGTGATAAATAATTGGGACAGTACCAACATTTCAGCAATTGTCACCATGCCCATAGGAGGGAGGGGCAAAGATTTACAAAAGGTCAACGATTGGCGCATCCCTGTGAGTGCCGCTCCTAGATTTCCCTGTATGGTGTCTTCATCCAAGTGATATACGTTCCAAATAACGGAACATGTCAGGCTGCCAGGTAAGGCCTATATTTGGCAACGCCACCTTTTCTGCTTCCGATTTACGCTTCAGGCTTGAAAAGGTGCCAGATTCATTCAGTAGTTACATTACTGGGCGAAAGTCTCTCTGTACATCACGGAGATGCACCAATGCGTCATCTGCGTAAAGGGATACTGTTTCCTATAAATTGCCATTTGGAACCCCGGCGTCTAAATAAGCTTGCCAATCGTTCCATGGCAATGGCAGATATATTCAGTGACAGTGACCAGCCCTGCTTGGTGCCTCTGCCTACATCAAAGCCATTAGAGATTTCATGCCCTTATGGATTTGGGCTGTTGGTTTGGAATACATGAGTTTAATCTATTGTATAATATCTTGCCGCATCCCCACTCTCCCCAGCATCATTAAAAGGTATGGCCATCCCAGTGTATCCAAAGCTTTTTTGATGTGAATTAACATCGCCACATGCGGGAAGCCCTCACAGGGTGTCTCCACCATTAGATTAAATGATCAATGCAGGTTCAGAAACTTATTGCGACCCGGAATACAACAGTTTTGGTCTGGGTGGACCAGGGTGGCTAGGCAGGGAATCTTTCTATTAGCTATAATTTTCCCCAATATTTTGCAGTCAATGTTCAATAGGGAAAGGGGTCTGTAAGAACTCACCTTCAGAGGGTCATGGCCTGGTTTTGGGAGAGCTGCTATTCCTTGTATTCTATTCCGGGCCATCTGATCTATTGCCGTCCGCTGTGAGCGACTCGTCCAGTTCTTTGCGCTGTAGCGGATCAATACTTGCCATTGGAATCCCCTCGATATAGGCCAGGAGGTGCCCACTGTATGTCCCTGCCTCCGCAGTATCTAAAACTTTGTAGTAATCTAGAAACACTATGTTTATGTGCATTTAACATGCCTTTGTTGGGGGCAGGCCTTGTCACTCTCCAAGTGCTGTTTAGTTGTGTAGTCCCTATAGTCCAGTCTACCCAATCTGTCTGACGGAGCTCAATGTTAATTTCTACGGTCTTTGAGTTACTGTCCTTTGCCAGGGTTTCTCTAACACTTATCTCTCGCTCTCGGATAGTCTTCTCCAGCTGGGTGAATGGAGTTTGGATAGTGGTCTTTACCCTGAACTGTGTTTCAATACATAGTCTGCGAAATCACCGCCTTAAAGGCATCCCACTCCATTGCCGTATTAGATGTAGACCCCTTATTGTCTTAAAAATATAGGTCTATGCACGTCCCTATCAGTTCTCAGAATGAGGGGTTCTGTAGCGCCTGCGTATGCAGTCTCCAGGTGGGTATTGGAGCCTGCCTTCTGCCCCATTGCACCACAATTTTAAGTGGACTGTGGTCCGAGGTGGTCCAACCAAAATATTTGGTGGTGAGCATGTGAGGGGCCATCGCCGTGTTAAAGAGCAACAGGTCGATCCGAGTATGTAGCTGATATTCATGGTAGTAATGTTAATATTCCGCAGTTTGAGGGTTCATGGTGTGCCACATATCGTGTAACTGTCTGTTATGTGCGCATGCTCGGAGGGAGCTCGCGTCCTTAATGCTTGCCGTGCTCCGCATGGGCGGGTCAACCTGTCCAGTTCCACATTTTGCACAAAGTTTAAGTCCCCCCCAAATACTTGGCACATTCAAGACTGATTGTGAATGGTGTAAGGGCCATACAGTGACACCATAGAGATCTGCACCGAATCTAGTGTGCCTTCAATTGTCACGTGTTGTCCTTCTGTATCCACCTGTGGTCCGGTAATTACCCTCTGTACCATAGGCAAGATTCAGATCATGACCCCCTCATGTATGCAGAGTAAGTGATGCCTACTATTTGGCCCCTCCATCTCTTAGTGAGCCAGGCATGAATCTGATGGCGACGTTTTGAAGTGGCCACCCCCCTCATGTTCTAAGTTAGAACATTTTACCTGCGTACCAATCCAGGATGATCTAACCCGATGTTTAAGTTTGTGGCATCTTCTTCATCCCCCCCCTGTGACTCCACCCTCCTTAATCCGCTGCCCCACTATATCGCACCACATAAACAAGAACCACAAAAATTGCCCCAGCTCCCTCTCCCAGATCCAGCTGGCCAAAACACGCCACAGACCAAATAAGAACTAGTAACAAAAAGTAAAAAAGTATAAAAAAACAAACAATTTCAGACCCCTGGTGAAGCAAGTGGTGTAGAGCATAGTTCTGTGATATTTACGACATTCGCACCTCTGCCTCATCTCCCCCAGTTCCCCAAGTCACCTACTGAGCCCCAACCCCCCGCCCCCCTTCAAATCTTATGCACGCATGCAGCAGTCTCAGCATCCCAGCCACCCGGCTGAGTGCCAAGGTGTTGCAGAGGATACGTCCGTCCTGAATCAAATGACATGGTCATTTGTCATTGGAGTAAGGTCAAGCCCTAACTGAAGTTTCAATTCAGTGTCTGCCAAGGCCGTGTCCATGTGTCTTCTCCCAAGGGTCTTCCTCCCCATGAATCTGCCTTGATGCTAGATTTATCTGTGTCCGTACTGCTGCAGTGTTTAAGTTCAACAACAACTTTAAATCATTGCCTCGCCGCTTGGCCCATGGAGGGCCACCCTGCATTTCTTCTGCGTCATCTGTGGGACCAATGTGTCTGCCATTCGGAGTCGGCTGGGGAGTCCGATGTTGCATGTGGCACCCCCTTAGTCTCCAGCCACTCCCATGGGTCGGCTAGTGTGGAGAAGAAAAATGCACCCCAAGCATCTTGTACACGGAGCTTAGTAGGATACATGAGTGAGTATTAGAGCCCCAGCTGTCGGAGCTTCTGTTTCATCGCCATGAAGGAGGCCCAGTGCCAATGTACCTCAGTCGTGTAATCTGTGTAAATGTTGGCTATACTGTGGTCCTTGCTTCTGGCCACTTGCAGAACATGATCCTGGTCTCTGTAGTTAAATAGGCGTACAACAACCCAACCGTCCTCGGTAGGTCTCCCGCGGCGGGAGGGGTGGACTGCCCAGATCTCTGTGGCCGCGTTCCACAGTAAAGAGCGTTGATTGTTTGCCATCTAGCACCTCAGTCAATAGCCAGTCTTCTAGGAAGAGCTCCATGCTGGGACCCTCATGACCCACAATGTGCACATCATTATGATGTGAGCGGTCCTCCGCATCTTCTGCTTTCACTCACAGAAAGGCCACCTCTTCCTGTAGCGCATTTACCTGCTTTAAAATGTCTGTTATCATTGGGTGCAGCATGGCCAATGTCAAGTCTGCCGTTCCAACCCTGTCCTTCAGTTTGTTCTGGATCCGCTCTCGGCAAGTCCATGTGAAGCACTAGGGCATTGATCTTTGGTTCCAGTTATTCCTTCACATCCATAAATGCCTGGAGCAGTTTCCCAAATTGCCCAGGTTGGTTGGTCAATTTGTGCATCCTTGAATCCTCCGACATCTCTCTCATGGTGCTCGTGCTACGAGGAGCAAGGTCTGTCCCTGGGTTTCTGCCTTTGGGACAACGTTGCTTGACCGTTTTCTATAGAGAGAAAGTTTCAGCCTTGCGCAAAAGGCTTACTGTGCCATCCTTTCATGCGACAACCCCTAGAAGATGTGCCCCCTCACCACCATAGTGCAAGCTTATGACCTGCCCTCACTCCACGCAGCCCCGCACTGCCCGTATCAATCTTCCCCTGGGATAGGTGTGGGGGGCGGATATGGTGCACTGTCTCTGGGGGGAAATGCCGGGGTTGGGGTGAAAGAAGTCTCCACTCTGAACACCGCCGTCAATGTCTTGTGGCTGTTGCTGCCGCCGATGGCCCAAAAGGCTAGATGCTGAGCTGCCTCACTTTTCCAGTGTTCTCAATGTCCTTTTTTGGTAATGCGATCACTGTATCTAGTCTGGGCTGGGGCTTCCCTGTTGCACTGACAGGCCACTTTGGCTGTGAACTGTCCTCCCCCACTTCGGTTCACGAGGGGGGAAAGGGTTATGGGGTGTCTTTATTTAGGGCATGTCCCCACTGCCGTTACCTCAGTATGGTCCTATGTTGGTGGCCGTAGTCCGCACGCTTTGCTCCTCGGCACCCGACTGTAGTGATCCACCCGGCAACTACGATAAATTGTGTTGTGCATGCATCCTGACGGCCGGGCGCAGCCCGAGGCCTTAAATAAAGATGCGTTAGCCACTCATGGCTATTACACCCCTTCACCACAGTAAGGGTATCCTTGTGTTTGTGCCTTGTGTAATTTGGCTCAGGCGAGGCCTGTGTGTATGTGCCATTACCGCATTTTGAATTGGCGACGAGGCGGGCAACACCTGATGTGTTCTGCCGATTTTGGAGAGTGCTCCTCATCCTCCGATCCATTTCCCTTGAGGCTTCCACCGCATAGCGGCTTCAGAGTGCCCCTTGCTGCAGCACACTGTGGCATTTCCAAGGGCGCAGCTTGGCCTTGCCCTGGGGCCTTCTAGTGAATGCAACTGCATACCCTGAGGTACTAGCCCAGCAGCTTAGGGGCCTGAAAGTGCTGCTGGCCGTTTGGCAGGCACGCTCTTCAGCTGGATGCGGAGTGAAAGCTCTAGTCAACCGCTGGTGGGTAGACATGGCCCAGAGGTCAGGACAGTGAGGCACCTAGGCTCAGGCTACTGGGAAAGTTGTCCAGAGTTCACATACAAAGGAAGAAGAAAAGAAACAGGAGAAGGACAAGAAAACCCATAGAGAGGGATAACACGAGACTCGAAAAATCACAAGCTAGCACAAACAGTAGAAAGTAGTACCATGCTAGCACTACCACAAGACCATGCACCCCCAGCGGCTGCACTGCCAGTGCATCAATGAGGGACGCAGGCCCCGGTGGCAGCATTACCGCCATTTAGCCAGTTGACTGATCCAGCGACTGTAGCACCGAGATGGTGCCAGTGGATTGGGAATGGGTGCTGTGGGCGAAATGTATGGCGCTGTTAAGCATTCCCTTGGTCTCCACATGGGCGGTGACGAACTGTATGATTGACTTGAAAATGTACCCAACACTGGGGCAGAAAACGATTTTGATGCGCCCTTTGATGCGCTGAACAGGCAATTTGATCCTCAATTGAACCCGAACTGTGAACGATTAAAACTTCTGCAAGCACACCAGGTGGAGAGAGAGGTGGAGAGAGAGTCCCTAGACCCATTCTTTGCGAGGCTGCACAAGTTGGCGAGCATGTGCTCTGGGATAGACAAGCAAGACGGAATCGGAGCACAGCGGATTCAAGGCTGCCGGTCAACCTATGGAAACTGATCCTGTGGCAGCCCTGCATTACGCTGGACGAAATCCTGATCTTAGCCAGATCACATGAATTAGCCGACAGTCGGGCCGGAGCAATGGAATCGGCACTAGCCTGCAGCTCAACAGGCCCAGTGATTGCTAGCATGGTGAAAGTCAAAGAGGAGCAGATAGAGGCCATACAATGGTGCCCAGCGAGATCAAGGGGGACTGCCTTGGCCAGAACAAACTAGGTGTATGGGAACTGCGAGATGGCCTCCACCCGCCACGAGGATGCCCAGCACAGGTGAACCGTGCTTAAAGTGTGGTAGGCAGAACCACTTTGCGAAAGTCTGTCGCAGCTCCAGCATCAGATCTGGGCCGAACACTAAGGGGAAGAAGGCCATGAAAATTCGGCAGCTGTCACTGGAAGATGGCGGGGAAGACTGGACACTGATGCATGAGGCAACTGGTACCAACTTGATGATGATGTATTCACTATATCTTTCACCGGACAGAACAACCAGGGACTGAGACCTCTCCCCCAATGTGCCAAATCGAAGTAGGAGTGAAGATCACAGCCCTTATTGATTCAGGGGCCTCGTTAAATGTCATTGACTCAGCTCACTTTCTTAGGCTGGACCCCAAACCCGAAATCTTTCCGACGATTCCAAAATTTACACATATGGAGGTACGGACCTCATTCCGTTAAGGGGTCATCGAAGTGGAAGTAGCCAGTGGAGACGCGAAGACACGTGCCAAGCTTCATGTGACAAAGGACTGTACCAGAACCCTACTAGGCTATTCACACGGCCAAGGATTTGGGGTTGAATTTTTTTGTGAAACAGGTTCATCAGTCTCATGCCGACAACATTTTGAATGATTTCCCAGAGCTGTTAAAGAGAGTAGAGTGCTTGAAAGGCGCCCAAGTGAAACTCCACATTGATGACAACGTGTGACCAGTAACTTTATGCCACAGAAGGGTGCCTTTCCATCTTCACCCACAAGTTGGAAGAGAGTTGGGGCAAGTTGGGGTGATGGAGAAGGTGACCGATCCAAAGCCTTGGGTTTTGCCTCTGGTCATCACTTCGAAACCAAAGCAGCACGGCGCAATACGACTTTTCATCGATATGAGACTACCCAACAAGACCATTCGCCGGGAGAGGCACATTACACCAATCATCAATGAAATAGTGACAGATTTAGATGGTGCAAAATGGTTTTCAAAATTAGATTTAAACTCTGGATATCATCATCTGACACTGGAGTAGTCCAGCAGATACATAACAAACTTCTCCACCCATATAGGACTGCGATGCTTCAAATGTTTCAGTTTTGGTGTGTCATTAGTGGCAGAAGTTTTTCAGGACTCCATACGCGAGGCACTTTCCGGCCTGGTAGGAGTGCTCAATGTGAGTGACTATCTTCTCATTTTTCCAGGCACGCTAGGAGAACATCATGCCAGGCCGAGGTCTACTTTACAGTGGTTGGTGGAATGCAGCCTGACCCTTCACCCTCAAAATTGCCTGTTTTACACCAATGAGATAGAATTCTTTGGCTACAGATTCAACGATTGGGTCCAACGATGGCCTGCAAGTGGACCCAAAAATAATTGAGGCTATCAGGAGAGCAGCCATCCCTCGTAGTCCTTCTGAAGTTCGCAGTTTTCTGGGGATGGCTAATGACTGTGGCATATTCATTCTTAAACTGGCCACGCTGTTGGACCCACTGAGGGCACTGATCAAGAAGGACGTCCCCTGGGAGTGGAACAGTTAAGCCGCGCAGGGTTTCAGGGACATCAAGAAGGCACTCCTACATGACGCCACTATGGCATACTTCAATCCTACGCATCGGACAGAATTCATTTTGGCAGCCTCGTAAGTGCGCTTCGTTCACTTAACTGGTGGCTGCCTCTGCCATACAGCAGCCCTCCGAGAGGGGTACTACATGGAGAGAGATCAGGGATCCCGCCACCCTAGGGAGTCTGTGGCACATCAGGATTAATAGAGGCTGTTGCGGAGCTGCTTGCAACACGTCTGTCCAGGCCGCCATCTCCATCATGCAGAACACCAAACACTTACTACATAGATAGCACTAATTATCCAGTTCTTCCTAACCAAGCAGAACCAGCAGAGGAGCATGTTATGTGTACGCAGTGTGGTACTATTCACCTGAGATGCATTCTATGCTATGCCAAGATATCCTCTTTGAATATGGGAACTACACCTGTTAAGCTGCAGGCAGTACTTTGATTTGCTTGATATATATATGTGCAAGGCATGTGAGCTGTAGATCACATGCTTTGCATACTCCTGCCATCTAGTGTTGGGTCCAGATGTTTGCAAGTTGTTTTTCTTCGAAGAAGTCTTTCCAGTCACGAGGTAAGGTGACTCCTCCTTTCGGTGATAGTGCGCATGGGCATCGACTCCATTGTTATATTGTTTTTTTCCGCCATCGGGTTCGGATGTGTATTGCTGCGCTCCGGTTCGAAATCGTTCTTCGGGTTCCCCTCGGTGCGCAATTCACTCTACCCACGTCGGTATTGTTTCGAACGCGTGTCCCACTTCTCCGCATATCGTATCGGCTGAAGAAAATCTCTATTTCGATCGGAAAACTCGGGGAAGGCCGTTGGGCCTAACCGCGTCGGTCCACCTCGCATTCGATGGATCGGACTCAATTCAAATTCTGTCCTCGGTGCCACACGAAGTATCCGCGCACCGACTCTCAGGAAGGGTGCGACTTGTGCTTATCTCCGGAGCACAACGAACAGGACTGCTACGCGTGCAGATCTTTTCAATCGATGAAAACGCTCTGCGATCTTCTGGCTCGATGTCGTGAAATGCAAAGCCAGAGCATCGAATACACGCCGGACATTTTCGGTGAAGGATCCGAGCAAGAGGAATTCGATGCACAAGGGGCCGAAGAAGAACAGGAAGAACATGTATCTGTTCTGAAATCGACATACCGCAAGGTCAACGTCCCATGAGTACCGAACACCCCTTCCCCCAGAATCCAACTCAGACTAAGCATAAGGCTTCAGCTCCACCCCCGCCTTTGGGCCACGGTTGGCACCCGAGAAGATGTTTCTGATGCACTGCCTCCTGGCTCGGCACCGAAACACGCTGCTAAGCTTTCCGGCTCAGGATCGAGTCGGCCAAAGTTGGGCACCGAGCCGAAACCTTCGGGCTCGAAGCCGAAGACTGCCTCGGAGCTGAAATCGAAAGCGGCTTAGAAACTGACATTTTCTGCGCTGAAAAGTCATTTTACCCCGGCCCCGAAGTCCTCGGTGGCAAAACCAAAAAATGTTCCTCCGAAGCTGCAGGGTCCGATTTTCGATGTCCCAACTCCCAAATCGGACCCAAAACAAAGGGAACTTTACATTAATCCTGATACAGGACATCTTCTTACTAAACTGCCTCAGAAATGCAAACCTGAGTCCGAGGACATACATTTTACCATTCCTTTGAAGAGGAAGAATGTCGGTACTAACCCCTTTCCTCCTCGTCCTCCTCCACCACGTTCCCCTACACCACCTTCTCCAACAATAGAACATTTACTTATCACACCGACTCACTCTCCACCACCACAACCTGATGACAATGATGATGGAGATAATCCTTTACCTGTAGATCCCTGAAAAGGCTACAACACTGATTCACCTACAGACAATGACCCAGACCTTTACCCTGCAAAGCCTTCCCCTCCTGACAACAATGTAGGATATTTAGAATTACTTGCTAGAGCTGCAGAATATCACGGGGTACAATTACACAAAGAATCCCTAGAGGAAGATTACTTGTTTGAAACTCTGAGTAGCACACACAGATCTAGTCAGACTCTCCCTATGCTCAAAGGCATGATGAGACATGCCGATGATATATTCAAAGACCCTGTTCGTGCTCATATTTTCACTCCCAGAGTAGACAAAAATATAAGCCTGCTCCATCTGATCCAGTCTTTATTAAGTGGCAGTTACCACTAGACTCTCTGGTTGTCTCTAATGCCTGTAAACGGGCCAATTCACAAACCTTGGGGGATGCCCCCCAACCCCCTCCGGACAAAGAGTCAACATTATTAGACGCTTCTGGTAAAAGAGTAGCCACCCAGGCAGCGAATCATTGGCGCATTGTTAACACCCAGGCCCTGTTAGCCAGGTATGATAGACGAAATAGAACAATTGCTCCTATATCTCCCAGATGAGCACAAGGCTAAAGCTCAAGATTTAGTGCAAGAAGGAAAGCTCATCTCCAATTCCTCTATTAGGTGTGCTTTAGATGCTGCTGACACAGCAGCTAGATAGATTAACACTAGTGTATTACTTAGGAGGCACGCATGGTTTAGGATTTCTGGTTTTAAACCTGAAGTCCAACAATCCATTTTAAATACTCCATTTGATAAAAAGCATCTCTTCAGGTGTTATCGAAAATGAAGAAAGACACTGAGGTAACTAAATCAATGGGAGCCCTACAGTCTCCTTCTAATGGTGGCTCTTTTCGTCGCTCCTTCTACCGTGGGGGGTCCAAGACCACATCCTCAGACAATACTGCTGCCTTGTACAAAGGCAACAATCAATCTTCCTCCTCAAGAGGCTTCTTTAGAGGAGGATACAGAGGTAACAACGGCAAAGGTAGGGGCAAGGGTTCCACACCACGTAATTCCCCTTCCCCTAACAAACAGTGACTTTCCTACCCTTCCCCCGATCATTTAACACCTGTCAGGGGACGTCTTCTACAATTCCTCCCCATTTGGCAATCCATAACTACAGACAAATGGGTGTTAGGAATTAACCAACATGGTTATTGCCTGGAGCTTACCACCAATCCTCCAAACATTCCACCTCGTTCTCACAAAATGTCACCAGAACAATTACACCTGCTCAAACAGGAAGTCCAGTCTCTCTTGCTAAAAGGAGCCATAGAACCTGTACCGTTACAATATCATTGGTCAAGCGTGTACTCCCTGTATTTTCTAATTCCCAAAAAGGGCGGCTCCTTGACACCTGTTCTGGACCTCAGAGAACTAAACCACTACATACTGTCAGAACATTTCCACATGGTGACACTTCTGCAGCAGGGCGACTTTGTCTTCTCTAGACTTAAAGGACACAT